>MU729412.1:38242-94436 GCA_026770625.1 Nicotiana glauca
ATATATGACACTACTTACTTTCTGTTTATGCTTTGATTTTCACTTTTGATCGGTACATAATTTTACTTTATTAGTTTATTTTTTGTACTTTTGCAAATCATTTAAGGGGGTAGCCCTATTTTGATAACATTGGGTTATATATATATATGACACTACTTACTTTCTGTTTATGCTTTGATTTTCACTTTTGATCTGTACATAATTTTACTTTATTAGTTTATTTTTTGTACTTTTGCAACTTTGGTCTGTATATAAAGTTACTTTCTGATGTACATATTCACTCTCCCGTATGTATATTAGACTAAATCCCCTCTTGTACATATTCATTTTACTTTTCACATTTTCTTTCTTCTTCACTAGCTTCTTATTTCATTTTGATAGCTTCTTATGTTTAGTTTTTGCGTGTAATAAGCCTTTGATTTTCTTAATGCCACGGTTCTTTCCAAATGTGGAATTTGTGTGAACCGGGTGGCTCTTCTCGATGATGGATGTCATGACAACCTTCTTAAGGGGTTGAGTCTATTTTCTTTTTCTTTTTGTGTAAATAATAGCTAGTGAGTAGTAGTTCCTCAAGCAAAGCTTCACTTGAGCCTAACCCCTTTGCCTTTGATCCTATAGTAAAAAACAAATTGTTGTGTATATGGTGGTGAAAGTTGTGACCTTGAGACTTTTGTGTTGGCCGATAATCATAAAGTTGTTTTTCGGGACCATTGTGTTGCTCAAATCTCAGCTAAGGTCGTTGTGGGCCCCCAAATCTGTCTCTTTAGCAATCCCATAGCTTGTGTGGTGAGAATTTGAATTGCAAGTCCAAGTCCCGTGCCATTAGTCTAGAACTTGCCTTGAATGTTTGTCTAGGCGAAATCCTAAGTGTAATTTGATTTGAGATGTGATTATAGGCTCTCCTTGATCCGAATGATGTCTTGAACACTTCCATAGCGTACCAATGATAATATCCCTAGTAAAACATTTTGAGCCATAGACCTTTTCCCTTTAAAAACCATAATACCAGCCCTTACCCGTTTTGAAATGATCCTCTCTTGGCACCCAATCTTCCTTAGCACATGGCAAAAGCATAAGTTTTGGGGGGAGAGATGAGAAATGCAACAAAGTGGTAAAAAGGTACAAAATGAAGAAAAGAAAAGGCAATGAAAAAGAAAGAAAATCAAAAAGTTAAAAAGAATGAGCAATATAAAAAATTGAAGGGATTGAATAAAAGTAAATTGATGAAAGGCGTGGAAAACCTAAAAATGAGAAAAAGGTTTGAAATGAACCAAAAAGAGTGACAGTGTGTCTCTCTAACCCCGAAGATAGTGAATGACTCAAAAGAAAGTAAAGAGAATGTGTGCCAAAATAAAGTAAATGGAGAGCTTAAGGGAAAATGGAACCTACTTAGACCAAATATTTCCTACCATGAACCAAAAGCCTTCATTATGACTCCACAAAAGCCCTATATGATCTTGATTTGAATGAAGCTTACATTAGTGGTAACTCACATAAGGGGCAAGCTTATGGTACTTAGAGCCGGACTTGTGACCTTTCTTTGAGAGAGATGAGCGTATTTCCACTATCCTCATTCTGAGTGATACAATCTAAAAGTGAGGTTTGCTTAGGGAGAGTTGAGGATCTGTGAGTTTGGGTTCCACAATGACCAAAGTAGTAGAAAGAGTTTCCCTTGATGGGTTGAGTCAATTCTTGATGCTCTTGTGTCGCACTACAACCAGGGTGCTTAAAAGAGTGAATCTTGTTAATGATTCATTTGAGTTGATGGCAATTGTTAGTCTCAATTGATGTTAGATGAGGTCACTTTAGGTCAACTGAATGTTTTTGGATTTACTCTTAAGGAGGTGGGTCTTATTTTGTTTACTTGAGGACAAGCAAAAGTTTAAGTTTGGCGGAGTTCATAACTAGGGATTATGATTCATTTTACACTCTTTCTTACTTGAGTTTTGATTAAAAATATGTACAAAATAGTCCCAAAGGCTTACATATTGTACTTGTTTGCAGGGTTTGATAAAAAAGGTGACAATTAGTCAAAACCAGCTCAAAAACGAGTGAAACATGTACAAGTACCAAGAACAAGTCCAAGCACAGTGCAACAGATCCACTGCGACCGCATTCCATTTAGTGCGGACCGCAATGAGGAGATTCAGAGAGGTGTTTATTTTGGAAACTCAAGCAATGCGGCCGCAAAGTAGTTTGTGCGGACTGTAATGGCCTCACGTGGCCGCAATCGATTTTGTGCGGTCTTCAAAGAAGGATTTCAGAGAGTTGGGACTTGGGAGAATTAATGCCAATGCGATTTGCGGTCGTTTTTGTGCGGATCGCATTAAAGTGACCATGGCCGCGGTGCATTTTATGTTGTCTGCGTTGGCCAACTTCAAAGGCTGCAGAGCCAAGCCAAAAGGCCTCAGTGTGGTACGCGATGTATTTTGTGCGGACTGCACTACCTCGTCGGGGGTATTTTTGTCCAGAGCATTCGGCCTAGTATAAATACTTTGTTTTCACATTTTTAGGTCATCTTTTGTAATCTGACTTGGGGCTAAGCACGTGAACGATTCTTTTATTCCTTTTTGAGTAATTTTGGGCTACTATTATGCTGAATCTTCATTATCTTAGTTTGTAATTAATTATTATGGTTGTTTCTTCATCTAATTTATTGTTTTCTTCCCTAATTATGAATAGCCCATTAGCTAGGGTTGTGGCTCAACCCTACTGTGGGTATTTGATGAGTCTTATGTTCTAATGCTTAGATGTTTATGTGTGGTTGATATTTGGACTGATTTGAGTTTTGTATGTTGGATTAGTGGTTGCAAACACTAATTTGTGCCTAAGTGACTTGGGATCTTCTTGATAAAGAGAGGTTAAGTCTAGGAAATCAGTCCAACAAGAAATTGGGGCATACTCAAGAGATTGATAGCCCTAATTAAAGGGTTAAATCTAGAGATAGTAATACTCGTTGAGCCTATGTTGCTTGCTTAATTTCGACACCCAATTGGTCTTGAGAAAGTCAATTCGGGCAAAGTCACTCAAGCTACCGAGAGGTATAGAGTGAGTAGTGTCGTGCAACGTCTATATCGCGATCCCAACCATAACATCATTGCTTTAGACTTAGGAACCCGTCAAGTATTTACCTAGGGGGAAGTTACTTCCCTAGTGCCTTGTTACCTATAAGACAACCCTTTAGCAAGTAATCTTAGCTTAATTTAGCACCTTGTTAGCATAATATTAGAAGTAATCAAAACATCAACTATGATTGGAAGTGCAATTAAGAGCATTATACATTGCTAGTTTAGCCAGGAAACCAACTCCAATTTCTAGCTCCTTGTGGATTCGATCCCGACCTATTCGGGTAAAAGCTGTATCGACCACTCTCACCGCTGTATAGTGGTGCAGGGTTTGTACCGATCAAAATGTTGGCTCAGTATAAGGCCGATATGGAGGTATTCGAGGCCTACTTGAAAACAAAGGCCGAATATGCAATGTGGCTATCCCGAAGGGAAATCCTCAAGGATATCCATGCCTGAGGTTTTGACCTGTCGACCAAGATTGAAGAAGCCAAGAGACGGAAAGCCGAGGCGAAGGAACTCTATGAGCCGAAGGGTCCCTAAGGCTTTGAGGGTGTCGGGGGCTTTGATGGTTCTTGGATGAGCCGGGCCCCGGTGAAGACCAAGCATAAATGCCTTAGTTCTTTTTTAGTTTTTCCTAGTGTATTTTGTTTTTTGCTTATTTTGAGGTTGTTCTATCGTGACTTTGTAAATATATTTTGAAGTATATAAATTTTTCCCTTTTTGGCAATACTGTGTTTACTTTTCCATCATATACTTGCAATTGTTTATTTGCGTATTTGGTCACGCCCAACTATACCTTATAAAAGGTCATTCGAACGTTGCAAATATAATCTGAGTATTTAGCCCAGAGTCGAACCCATAAGGAATTAACCTATCAATTACTTTTGTTGGACTTACTAAATTCTACGAAATCAATTTTCCAAACGTTATCAATAACAATTGATGGTATTCCTACTAACTACAAATGACAGTAAATAAACAACTAAAAACTAACTATGATTAAAGTGTAAACAATTAAGAGAGTGTTCTAAGGCTATGATTTTCCCTATTGATGGAATCCCTTCCGATTATGTTTCATACAGATTCACCAAATCATCTCTATCAATCATGAGCACTCCTCTTACCGTAAATCTCTCCCGAGTAATTATGATAATTTACTAGACGCACTCTCCCGAGATACGCTAGCTGGCTTTGTTTATTACAGCTCACTTTAGATTGCACCCAAGACTTCGTTATCCCTAATCCCGCCTTTAAACCCGTTGTTATAGATCCCTCTTATACTTTGGGAGTGGTGTTGTTCAACAATTACCTAAGTATACACTCTCTCCCGAGTTATGCACACTAAATAGGCACAACTAATTGAGGATCCTGTCAATTAACTACAACAAGTACATAGTTGAACATATAGAGATTAAACTAGCAAACTATATTAACATAATCAAGAAGTTCATCCTTTAATAGGTTCCACCAAAACCCTAGACTAAGGATTTAGCTACTCATGACAAAATGATAATAAATTACTAAATTATTCATAACGGGTAATTGCAAGAAAATAAAATAGATAGAAAAACTCTAATGTTTGGTTGATCTTCTCACCCTTGTTCTTGCCTCCAAAAGTAGTCTAAAAAAGAGATTAGACCAATCTTGGGCGAGTTTCTAAACCTTATAAGGGTTTTACAAAGGTTTCCCTGAAATTACACTTTGACCCCCAGATTTTATGGTACGTGAACAGTTCACCGCGGTCGCGACCAACCGCAGTGAAAGCTGACCTTTCTGCCTCACTTCTTTAATCTGCCACGGTTTCACCGCGGTTGCGGTGGAATTCCTGTCCAGGCCATTTTCTGCTCCTTTATGCTCGGGTACTTCTCGAGTAGGCGTTTTCTTCACATTATCGCCTCTAAAACACTCCATGTGATTTCCACATATCTAATATTCCCTGCGAAACAAAAGAACATTGTTTTGAGCATTTTTTTAGCAACTTATCTATAAAACAACGACAAAGTATGGTCATATTAAGCTGTAAATATCAACTATATATCCTATTATCAACACCCCACACTTAAATCATTGCTAGTCCTCGAGCAATCCACCACACTCCCTCAAAATTCATTCCCTAAGCTTTTCCCTTAATCGACTAATACCATGAACATTTTAGAAAAATTGCACCTAGTAGTGAACAACCTTTACCTCAAGAGTCAAACCTTTTGTACCATGCAACACTTGCACTTACCCAAACTACTCTATACAAGAGTCAAGACTTACCTTTCCTTTGTGAATCATATGCCATCATACTACACAAGAGAGTAGTTCCACATATAATGATAATTAGAACAAGTATGAAGTAAGATAGACAAAATTCACTCACTCTCAGAAAGAACATTCACATGCCACAAAGATGCACCATAGGCTTGCCCATAGTGTAATCTACTAACTGAGCCCAATCAATCTAAGATCAATAGGACTTTACTTGGTTGTAATGTAGGCTGAGGGATGGGTAGGATATATTTAGACATAGTGACTAACTTTCCTAAGCACTTTTAATACAATTACATTAAACTTAAAAATCATAGTTGTGCCAACCACACACTCCACCTCATTTGTTTAAAACATCCCCATCCATTAGGTGCAATTTGTATAAGCCACCACTTATCAACCACTATAATTATTTATAACCTATTTTTTTCGTGGTGCTTTTTCTTTTATGCTTCAAAATTCCACACCTTTTCTCTATCTCAATGGTTCCACTCAAAAACCAAACCACTACCCCACACTTTTGCTTTTGCATATTTCCACTACCATTCAAGTGCTTACTGGGAGGTAAAAGAGTTCAAACAACAAGCTATTCAAACAACTGGGTAAGGTTCGCAATGTGGTTGCCAAAGAAATATGCTTATAGGCTCAACGCGGTTAACTAAGATATATTACATTCAGGTGGGTTTGCTTTATATGTCTGGCTCAACAAAGAAATGCCTATATCACTTCTAAAACTGAAAGAGACTACTATTTCACTTTGCAAACACACAGGACAAGTTCTAGGCATCAAATGTGAATCATGGAATACAGTAAAACTCACACACACATGGCACATGACTCCCTCCGGATTGGTTTATCAAGACATTCTTTTTTTAAGTGTTCAAGTTAGATACAAACATACAATTTTTAAGACATTTAAACAAGATTCAACCCTTGAAGCTAAGTGTTACACTCTAGTGTCTATTGTGTTCAGGTGTAGAAACGCTAAGGTTTTTTTTCCTTTGCTTTTCACTCATGGCCCATTAATCCTAACCTAAAACTAAAAAGAACAAACAAAAAAACTACCTATACCCGGTTCAAGCTAAACCCTTGGAAAAGAACCGTGGCCCAAAGAAAAACCAAGGGGGAGTTACTACACCACTTAAAAACAAAAAAAAGAAATATTTTTGGTCTTTTCTCTGGACTAACTTCCCTAAAGAAAATTGTCTAAAGGATCCGTTGATAAGAAGTAAAATCTAGGTGATTTAGCTATTGTTTATGCTTCCGCTTGATTATATTCCAATGACATATTATAGTTAATTGATGAGAAATAGGCTCTAATTGTGATTTGTATGCATTGCAGGAAGATGAGTCTATATGATGCTTGAAAAAGGTGATTGGAATGATTTATGAGCAAAAACCACCCCTCGGAGTTGAGTACGCGCAAGGACGAGATAAGAAAATGGAAGAAACTCAGGCTCAGACGCGCGAAGTCGCACACTTGTTCGCGCGCTTAAGAAGCTGAGACAGAATATCGCGCGAAGTAAAGCGCGAACTCGTGTGTGTCCAGTCCCAAAAAACATTATTTAGGGGTAAAATTAGAAATCTGGAGAAAACCCCACTCAACTTAAATAAAGTTAACTTGCCCAAGATCTGGAGGTGGGGAATTGCAGAGTTTAAAGAAAGAAAGAGGGAAGCAAGAAGCAAGGAGGAGTTTGGATCATCAAGTTCTTCTTTTCTTCTCTTTGTTTTCTTCATTTTGTGATGGAATTGAATCTATTTGTGATATACACTAGCATGTGTGGCTAAAACCCACTGTTCTGGGGTTGTGATTTAGCCATGATTATTGTTGTTTGATATTGACTAGATCTTGATTATATTTCATTCATATATGGTTGCTTCTTCAATTCTGTGTTTAATTGCTTAATTGTCTGGCCAATAGTTGGGTTCTATTTACTATCTATGCTATGCTTGGGAAAGCAGTGTTTAGATTAGATAAGAGTTGAAGAGAGCATGATCTTAATCCTTAGGGGGAGCGGATTTGTGGTTAGGATAGGAATATACATGATCACCTTGCTTAATTAAATATTCGAAATCTTAATGCGTTCTCAATAGATTGATTCCATAGGAATATAGGCGTTAATCTATTGAGGGTAGGTGAGTAGTACTTCGGGAGAAGGCTATGAGAGCATTTATCGATTAATTAGAAACCATGAATGAAAAATTATATGAAAGAGAGAGCTAATTAGAACACAATACGATTAGTGAATCTATCACAACCATATGGAATTATTGTATCTACTGAATACACAACTATCAGCTCGTTACTTGATAATTTAGTTATTATTTGGAATTGTAGTTAGTATAAGTAAACTCTAGAACTCGAATTTGGCTTGACGAAATAAAAATATTGGGGTGTTGGTGAGTAGTTGATATAAGCCTCTGTGGGTTCGACACTCGACTTATCATTTTATTATTTGGACGACCACGTATATAATTGCGTGTGCGGTTGGGACCAACAAGTTTTTGGCGCCATTGCCGGGGAGATTTAATATTAGCTACTTGCTAGTTGTTGCTTTAATTGTTTATTTCATTGAGCCTAACGTTACTTGATTGTTGTGCGGATCTCAGGAAATTTGATTGAATGCGTAGGGTCAGAAGCCAGGACCGACTTCAAGGCTTTGATCCGGAACCTGAGAGAACATTCCACAGGAGGTTGAGAGAAGCAAGGGACATGGCAGAGAGGAAACCCATCGTTGTTCAGGAAGTGGCGATGCCCAGCGTTGCTAATGTCACCTCCAGTATAGTGAAGCCCAGAATCACTGGGCACTTTGAGCTGAAACAGAGCATGATCCAACTGCTTAATGCAAACGGGCAATTTATGGGTCTTCCACACGAGGACCCACAACAGCACATTCTGAACTTTTTGGAGATTAGTGATACTTATATCACTAATGGGGTTACTCCAGATTATGTAAGGCTCACACTTTTTCCATTCTCTCTGTTGGGTGAAGCTAAGCGATGGCTAAAGGCAGAACCAGCAAATTCCATTACATCATGGAACGATTCGTCAAGAAAATTTCTGGCAAGGTTTTTTCCTTCAAGCAAAACTGCAAAGATCAGAAGTGAGATAGTTGCCTTCAAACAGAAAGCAGGAGAATCTTTATACTTGGCTTGGGAAAGGTTCAAAGGGCTACTCAGAGACTATCCTCATCATAATCAGACAAATGAAGTGTTAGCTCACACTTTCATAGAAGGATTACATTCTGAAACAAAGATCGTGGTAGATGCTGCAGCTGGGGGTCAAGTGTTGGAGAAAATCTTTGACGAGATATATGCATTATTGAACAAATTCTCCAAGAGCAATCCGGATTGGCAAGGAGAGATGGGCAGACACACAGTGCAAAAGACTACAGGGGTTCTCGAGTTAGATGTCGTCTCAACATTATCTGCGCAGATTGCTACACTGACCAATCAAGTCAACCAGATGAACGTGAATATCAACAAGCAGCAGGTACAACAGGTTTAAGCTTTTTGTGAAATATGTGGAGAGGGACACACGAGCGACATATGTCTCGCAAACCCAGAGTCTGTTTGCTTCGTGGGTAATTCAAATAGGGGCAAAGCAAATCAATATGGAAACATGTACAATCCCAATTGGAGGAACCACCCAAACTTCTCTTGGGGTGGAAACCAGAGCACTCAGAATCAATACAGGCCTCAAGCACCTCAACAGCAGTATAGACCACCGCAAGGTGAGCAACAAGCGAGTTCTACAAGCCACCTTGAAGACATGTTTAAAAAAATGATGGCTGAACAGCAATACCTCGTCACAACAATGAGAAATTTGGAGCGTCAAATAGGATAGCTAGCCAGCGCTCAAAATACGAGACCAGTTGGATCTCTTCCAAGCGCACTGAAGCAAATCCTAAGGCAGGCATTAATGCCGTGTCATTGAGGAATGGGAGACAACTTGAGGAAGTTCTTCCTAAAAAGAGGAAATAGGTGACTTTTAATGAGAGTCCGGCCACTATAGAATCAACATCAGAGAAAGCCTCGGAGCCAGAGAAACCAACTGGAGAGGCGGTGGCTGAGCAGCCCCCACAATTGATTGCAAGGCCACCACCTCCATTCCCTCAAAGATTGCAGAAATTAAAAGACAATGTCGCGTATAAAATTTTTATTGATATCTTGAAGCAGGTACAAATTAATATTCCATTGGTTGACATCTTACAAGAGGTACCCAAATATGCAAAGTACGTCACAGACATTGTGGCAAATAAAAGGAGGCTGACCGAGTTCGAGATTGTGGCACTCACTAAGGAGTGCAGTTCCAGAATTCAAGGCAAGCTACCTCAGAAATTGAAGGATCCAGGTAGTTTCAATATCCACATCTCCATTGGTAAACACGTTGTTGGGCGAGCTTTATGTGATCTTGAAGCGAGCATTAATTTGATGCCGCTATCTGTGTTCAGATAGTTAGGGTTAGGTTAACTGCGCCCAACAACAGTTATCTTACAATTAGTTGATCACTTCCTTGCTCATCCTAAGGGAGTGATTGAAGATGTTCTAGTTCAAGTGGGCTCTTTCATATTCCCCAATGATTTCATTATTCTGGATTACGAGCCTGATCAGGAAGTCCCATTTATTTTGGGGCGTCCATTCTTAGCCACGGGCCGAGCCATTATTGATGTCTGTGAAGGAAAATGACAATGAGAGTAGGTGACCAAGTGGAGGTATTCAATGTTTATAGAGCACTAAAGTTACCAGCCCATTATGAGGAGTTATCCATGATCTTGGTGGTGGAGAGTGATGCTACTTCGTTAGTACCCTATATGAGCTCTGCAGATCCTATTGAACGAGTATTGATTGGGGATGTAGAAAACCATGAAGATGAAAGAATAGGAGAAATCGAGCAAATGCTAGATATGTCCTGCAATTATGTACATGGGTTCACAAAATTTGAAGAGTTGGACAAACCTGTTGCGCTGACCTCTCCGAGGACATCTATTGAAGAAGCTCCGAAGCTATAACTCAAGCCACTTCTAGTGCATCTGTGCTATGCTTATTTGGGAAACTCTGAGACACTGCCCATAATTATTTCATCTAGCTTGACCAGCACTCAAGAAGAAAAATTGCTCAGATTCCTCCGCGAGCATAAAAGGGCCATTGGGTGGACTATAGCTGACATCAAGGGTATTAGTCCCTCGTTTTGCATGCATAGAATCTTTTTAGAGGATGGACACTGCCCCAGTGTAGAGAATCAAAGGAGATTGAATCCTATCATGAAGGAGGTAGTGAAAAAGGAAGTAATCAAGTTGCTCGATGCAGGTATCATTTTTCCCATTTCTGATAGCAACTGGGTAAGCCCGGTTCAATGTGTGCCCAAAAAGGGAGGAATAACTGTAGTTGAGAATGAGAAGAATGAGGTAATCCCCACTCGCACTGCTATGGGATGGAGAGTCTGCATTGATTATAGAAGGCTCAATAAGGCAACTCGCAAGGATCACTTCCCACTCATATTCAACGATCAAATGCTAGACAGGTTGGCCGGGCATGAATATTACTACTTCCTTGATGGTTATTCAGGATACAATCAGATTTTCATATGCCTAGAGGATCAGGAGAAGACTACTTTTACTTGTCCTTACGACACTTTCGCCTTCAAGCGAATGTCGTTTGGTCTTTGTAATGCACCAGCCACTTTCCAGAGGTGTGTGATGGCTATTTTCACCGACATGGTGGAAAAATTCGAGAAGGTGTTTATCGATGACTTTTCAGTTTTTGGGTCTTCTTATGATGATTTCTTGAGGAATCTAAACAAGGTGCTAGCCTACTGTGAAGAAACAAATCTGGTACTGAATTGGGAAAAGTGCCACTTTATGGTACAAGAAGGCATCGTGTTGGGTCACAGAGTATCTGGGGGCATCATTGAAGTTGATAAAGCAAAGGTGGAGGTGGTTGAAAAATTACCTCCACCTATTTCAGTGAAGGGTGTCCGGAGTTTCTTGGGACATGCGGGATTCTATCGGCGCTTTATTAAAGATTTTTCAAAAATTGCTACTCCTTTGTGCAGGCTGCTTGAAAAAGATGTGACATTCAACTTTGATGATGCTTGCCTTAACTCATTTGAAGAACTTAAAAAGGAATTAGTGATTGCTCCTATTATTGTGGCACCGGATTGGTCTTTACCTTTTGAACTTATGTGTGATGCGAGTGATCATGCGATCGGGGCAGTGTTAGGCCAGAGGAAGGACAAGGTGTTTTCTTCCATCTACTATGCGAGCAAGACTCTTGGCGATGACCAAATGAATTGCACCACCACTGAGAAGGAGTTGTTAGCTGTTGTGTGGGCCTTTGAGAAATTCTGGGCATACTTGGTGGGAACAAAAGTTATAGTCCATATCGATTATGCAGCTATCAGGTATTTATTTACCAAAAAGGAGTCTAAGGCTAGATTTATGCGTTGGGTTTTATTACTTCAGGAATTTGATGTAGACATATAGGATCGAAAAGGGACAGAGAACCATGTAGCTGACCATCTATCAAGGTTGGAAAACCATGACCACGTGGAGGAGGGTGGCCAGGTTAAAGAAGTATTTCCTGATGAGCAACTTTTTGCTATAACCCAAGACCCTCCCCCATGGTACGTAGACTATGTAAATTATCTTGTGAGTGGGGTACTTCCTCCCGAAATACAATCTGAAGCTAGAAAGAGGTTTTTACATGATGTGAACTTCTACTACTGGGATGAGCCCTATTTGTTCAAGCAATGTGCTGATCAATTAATGAGGAGATGCATTCCTGAGAAAGAGGTAGAACTTGTGTTGTATGATTGTCACGCATCATCTTATAGAGGCTATCATGGAGGAGATAGAACAGCTGCGAAGGTGCTACAATCCTGTCTCTTTTGGCCGACTTTATTCAAGGATGCCCATGCATTTGTTAAGAACTGTGACCAATGTCAGAGAACGGGAACAATCACAAGGAAACATGAGATGCCCTTAAATAACATTCTAGAAGTTGAGCTATTTGATGTGTGGGGGATAGATTTTATGGGGCCATTTCCACCGTCCAGAGGGAACAAATACATTTTGCTAGTCATTGACTATGTGTCAAAATGGGTGGAGGCAATTGCTTTGCCAATGAATTATGCTTGGTGGTAGCTGCTTTTGTGAAAAAGAACATATTCTCTAGATTTGGGACTCCACGTGGCTTAATCAGTGATGAAGGGACTCATTTTTGTAATCGATTATTGAATAACCTTCTAGCTAAATATGGAGTTCGCCACAGAGTTGCAACAGCATACCACCCGCAAACAAGTGGGCAAGCCGAGGTGTCAAACAGAGAAATCAAGCAGATATTGGAGAAGACGGTGAGTGTGAATAGGAAAGACTGGGCTGCAAATTTGGATGATGATCTATGGGCATATAGAACCGCATATAAAACACCAATTGGAGTATCCCTTTACAAGCTGGTCTATGGGAAGGCATACCACCTGCCCGTTGAGCTTGAACACAAAGCATACTGGGCCATTAAAAAGCTGAACATGGACCTTGAAGCCACAGGTGAGAAAAGACTTATGCAGTTGAATGAATTAGACGAGTTCAGGTTGCACTCGTATGAAAATGCTAAACTATATAAAGAGAAGACAAAAAGATGGCATGACAAGCATATCAAGCCACGTCACTTTGAGCTAGGCCAACATGTATTGCTATTCAATTCTAGACTACGGTTGTTCCTTGGGAAGCTAAAGTCGAGATGGTCAGGTCCGTTTGAGGTGGTGAGAGTTACTCCTTATGGTGCAATCGAGCTGCGAGCTTTAAATGGCAAAAGGAAATTTTTGGTGAATGGTCATAGAGTCAAGCATTATTGGGGAGGAATGATCGATTGTGAGAAGACCACGGTTGCACTTGCTAATTAGTAAGCTAGATCATGTGTCGTGCCGCGACGTTAAATCAGGCGCTTGTTGGGAGGCAACCCAATTTTTATTGCTTTCCTAGCTTAACTTCTTAATTTGTCCTTTAGAATAGGTAGAGTATCGCTTATTTTTTATAGGTGTAGAAATTTTAGATGTAATGGTGTAGAGTCGTGCCACGACGTTAAATAAGGCACTTGTTAGGAGGCAACCCAATGATAGGGAAGTGTTTGATTTTAAGTCTTAACTTGCTAACAAATGCAGGCAATGAAGGGCGGGTGAAAGGACCATCAACCAGGAGCAAAACAGGTGAAAAAAATGCAAAAATAATCGCCCAGGTGCGTGACTTCGCGCACAAGTTCGTGCACCTGGGCAAAAACATTCTACCTGGAACAAAAAAGGGGTGCGTGAAGTCCAAAGTTCGTGCAATAGCTTGCGCATTTTGGGAACTTATTCTGCCTGGACCGCGCGAAGTACTGCGCGACTTCGCGATCCCCCCGTCCGAATTCCGACATTTTTGTTAGTCGATTTAATTTTTTTCTTTGTTTAATTTTTTTATTTTATTTGCTCACTAGCAAATTACCTTACCCCCTCGTTCCCAACCAGTCACAAAACCCTCACTTCCCCTTTCACAACCCAAACGCCCCAAATTCCCATACCTTCTCCCAAACACCCCCAACGTCTCCCCCAAATTTCCAGCACCCCTGTACCAGTTCCCCCTTTCACGTCTGTCTACCCCAAATCCCTAGCACCTCCCACCTTCTCCTTCACAAGGTAAGAGCCCTAGTTTTACTTGTTCTTTCTTTTCTTCTTCTATTTTTCTCTTTATATTTTCAGATTTTTTGTTGTGTGTTGTATCTTATGCAATTAGTTTGTGTAGTTGTATTTTGTGTTGTGGTGTTCAATCTTATGAAATATGTTGTGGGGTTAGTTTGTTATAAGTGTGGGGTGGGTAGTACTTGATTTGGGTTATGGATGAGCTTTTGTGGGGAGCCCGAGTACAAGACACTTAGAAAAGAGTTGTGAGAGCCTAATGCCCACAAGGTATTGGTGGAAAGGTCTCAATGAACATGATTATGTAGTTGTGACCAATTTTGCATGTGAAGTCTGAGTAACCGCATTACGTCATACTATTTTTGCTGGGCTGAGCTAAAGTGTTTCAAATTTTGCAGGTATTATGGCACCCAGAAAGCGCCAAGCCACAGGTCCATCCGCGAGCCGCCAAAGGGCAGCCCCTGCACGTCCCTATGACAGCAACAAATTTGTCTCACCTGAGGCTCAGACCCGTTTCACGGAGAAGGCTACAAAGAAGTCAGTTCCGAAGAGGGGCATTGACATCAAAACGGTCAAGGAATGATGCCCCCACATGTACAATGAGTTGATGGAGCGGGGTTTGCAGGCTTTCATTGACGAGCCAGGGGAGGTGAATGTAATGGTTATTCACGAATTCTATGCGAATCTGCCAGAGCATGTCAACCATGTGGTCACGGTGCGCCGCAAGGCGGTGGATGCCTCTATCGAGGTGATACGGACTACATATCAATTGCCTGACCCACTGCCTGACAATACAGATTTTTATGAGTGGTCCAAACACCCAACAGAGGCCAAGTGGAATCGCTTCTTTGACTCAATATGCTTACTCGGAAGAACAGTGTAGTGGATGGACCGCAGTGAGAAGTTCCACTCCTCCATTTTAACTACAGAGGCGAAGTACTGGCTCTATATGATTAACAGTCACCTCATCCCCTCCAAAATTACTACGGAGGTGAATGGACCCCGCGCCTCATTAATTTGGTGTTTCATCAACGGTCTTCCCTTCGACAAGGCCAAGGTGATTCATGATGAGATATTTATTCGGTGCCCCCAGCGCCCATATGGGTTCTTTTTCCTATACTTGGTGACTAAGCTTTGCCGGCAAGTGCAAGTGCCCGAAAATATTAGTGTGGACGGGCTGGTAAAAAAGGACTACATCATCCGACCCGGCAAGAACACAACGGGACCAGCCCCGGCAGCAGCGGCAGGAGGAGAGGATGAAAGTAGTTCTGATGCATCATCGGAGGACGCGAATGAACAAATGGAGGAGCCAGCACCGGCAGCGCCGTTAGGAGCAGCGTCCTCTTCAGGAACTGCCAAGGTGTCCAGCTTCACAACATTGGAGCAGGAGGTGGCTGGAATATGCTCATCAATGACTGATTTGGGCACTCGTGTCAATGAGATAGCTAAACGACAAGTCAAGCCGGAAAAGAAGTTCAAGGATTGGTTGCGAGCATTGGGGCGTGCGTGCCATGTGAACCCCTAAACAGTTTCCGACCAAGAGTGAAGCTCCAGGGAAATCTCTTTACCTCACTGATTTTTTTAAATTTAAGCCATGGGGACATGTCTTTATCTTTAAGTGTGGGGTGGGGTACTTCGTTGTATGTATGTATGTGTATGAATTGATTGCTAGGTTTAATCTTGCTTTGTGCTTTTTGACGCTGATGGTGTTGGTAGAAAGTAGGAATCATTAGTTTACAATAGATATGCGGCTCTTCCCGACGATGGATCCCTTGCGATGGGGTTCTTGAGGGACTGAGTCGAGAAAAAAAAAGAAAAATAGTAGGCTCTTCCCGATGACGGATCTTTTTAGACGATTTTCTTGAGGGAAATGAGTCTAGAGAAAACACCAAAAAGATTTTTTTTTCTTAGGTAGTTTAGCAACCACCCCTTGGTTTTTCTTTAGGCCGCGGTTCTTTTCCAAGGGTTTAACTTGAACCGGGCATAGGTTTTTTATTTTTATTTTTGTTTTCGTTTTCTTTTTGATTTGTAGATTAGGGTGATGGGCTACGAGCTATGAATTGAAAAAGAACACATAACGTTGACATGGGTTAGTCCTAATTGTTAATCTGAACACTATAGACCCTAGGGTGTAACGCTTAGTCCTACTTGTTGAATCTCACTGAAGGTGCCTTAATTTGTATGTTTGCTACTGAATTGAATGCTCGTAACGGAATGTCTTGATAAGCTGATCTGAATGAGTCATATGCCATGTGTGGTGAGTATTTATGTAGTCTATGTAGTGTAATTGTATCTAGAACTTGCCCGGTATGTGAGTTGAAGCGAAATCCTAGGTGATGCTCGGTTTGAAAAAAGATTTTAGGCTTTCTTTGACCTTTTTTAGCTGAATTGCTAATCATAAATAAAATTTGTCCCTAGTTAACCCTTTTTAGCCTTTTGCCTTTTGTTTGGCACCCGCATTACAAGCCTATACCCTTTTGTTCTTAATTGACATTGTTTTGATCCTTTTACCTCTTAAAGCACTTTAATTGTGAGAGGAGCGCTAAAAGAAGTAAGAAGAAAATAAGTGTGGGGTGATTTTTGAGTGGAACCAGTAAAAGTTTGAAATGTGCACTTATTGTGTAATGAATACACCACTAGCGGAAATTGAACAACAAGAAGAATAAACTGGAAAAAAAATGAATACATTGTGTCTTGTTCCGCTTAGTGGGTATGAATTAATAGAGTGCTTAAAGAAGAAGGAAGTATTTGTGTGATGATATTGTTCGTGAATGAGAAGTGGGTTGAAGAATTTGCACTAAACATTGCTCATGTGATGTATTAAAGTGCTTAGGAGGGTTAGTCACTATTCCTAAATGTATCCTGCCCGTCCCTTAGCCCACATTACAACCATGAAAAAGTCCTAATTGATTTTGGATCGAGCTAGTCTACATTAGTAGAGATTTACATTAAGGGCAAGCTTATGGTACCAATTGCATGCATGTGACTTCTATTGTGAGAGTGAGTGCTTTCCTTGATATATGTGAGTGTACGACTCGAATGTGTGGATTGAATTCAGTTTTGTTGATGTGATTGTGAGGGCATATGATTCGTGATGGAAAAGCAAATCTTGACTTCTGTGTAGAGTACTTTGAGGATGTGTGAATATTGCATGGCACTTGAGAGTCAGTTTTGAGGCTAGGATTGTTCACTGCTAGGCATGATATATGTACATTGTTCTAGGTGTAATGCGTTAGGGGGAAATGGTTGAGTGAAGGATTCTCTAGAGAGTATGGTTTTATTGCTCGAGGACTAGCAATGAATTAAATGTGGGGTGTTGATAAGAGGCGAAATCTAGGTGATTTAGCTATTGTTTATGCTTCCGCTTGATTATATTCCAATGACATATTATAGTTAATTGATGAGAAATAGGCTCTAATAGGAATATACCTGATTACCTTGCTTAATTAAATATTCAAAATCTTAATGCGTTCTCAATAGATTGATTCCATAGGAATATAGGCATTAATCTATTGAGGGTAGGTGAGTAGTACTTCAGAAGAAGGCTATTAGAGCATTTATCGATTAATTAGGAACCATGAATGAATTATATGAAAGAGAGAGTTAATTAGAACACAATACGATTGGTGAATCTATCACAACCCTGGAATACTTGTCTCTACTAAATACACAACTATCGGCTCGTTACTTGGTAATTTAGTTATTATTTGGAATTGTAGTTAGTATAAGTAAACTCTTGAACTCGAATTTGGCTTGACAGAATAACAATATTGGGGTGTTAGTGAGTAGTTGATATAAGTCTCTGTGGGTTCGACACTCGACTTATTATTTTATTACTTGGACGATCACGTATACTTGCATGTGCGGTTGGGACCAACATCCGTTATCAAGAAGAGTCTCCCTATTCTATATTTTTTTTCTCGACTTAGTCCCTCAAGAACCCCACCGAAAGAGATCCGTCATCGGGACAAGTCACTTACTATTTTCACTTACCTAATGAACTATTACTCCAACACTAAAACAATCAAAGCAAGACAGGACAAACAAAATCACACAATCAATTGTTACAATTACAAACATACAAGTAAGTATCCCTCACCCCACACTTAAAATGAAGACATGTCCCCATGGCTTAAAGTTTTAAAGAGTAGTGAGGTAAAGGAACTTCCCTAAAGAATCACTTATGATCGGAGACTGTGTCTGGGTTCACGTTGTAATCGCGACCCAGAGCTCTCAACCAGCCCATGAATTTCTTTTCTGACTTCACCTGCCAGTCAGCCACTGCGTCTACATGGGCACCCAAATCAGTGACTAAGGTTTGCAACCCAGCCATCTACTGCTCTATAGCTGTCATACGGGTGCTCTGGCGGGACTGTGATGGGCCTGCCTTGTCAACTCTTGGGGGTGGGGGACCGTAGCTATTTCAGCATCATCATCATCATCATCGGGCTCATCGACATTCACCACTGGATCCATCCCAATTCTAATTTTTCTAGCAAAGAACGAGGCTTTCATTGCTAGCTTTCCATCAGTTTGAGGGTCCTCAGGGACTCTAGAAAACCGGCACAGCTTGGTGACTAGAGAAGGGAAGTAGAAGCCCTTGAGCAACTCCGGTGATCTAATCAACATCTCTTCATGGAGAAGCCTGGCCACACCAAAATCCTTGTGTTCCATGAGACAATAAATAGTAGCCACCCGTGGTAGATTGATATCAGTCGTGTTGGTGGAGGGCAAAAGCCCGACTATTGATAATTGTGAGCCAACACTTAGCCTCCCAATTGAGAGATTGGGAGTTAAGTGTGATCCTGGGCTTTATCCAAATATATTTCCTATCGGGCATACAAATAATCTCAAGAATAGTCCACCACAAGGCTCGTGTTGAGCTATAATTCCGATAATCATCAGTATCTCCCCTGAACATGGGCAGTCGGTACGCCTTGTGGATGGCCTCAATGGATGTGTTTACCGATGTATTCCTAACAGTAATAATTCCCTCCTCATTTTCTGAGAAATTTGTGTAGAACTCCCATACTAGCTGAACATTGGCCTCCTCCGGTAACTCGAAGAAGATGTCCAGATGACACCTCCTCAACTTATTGAAGATGTTTGGCCATTCCACCTCTAGTGCCTGGCGGTCAATATGCACATCATGGAGAAGTTTCTTCACCGCCTTTGCAGTGTGCCTGGCCTCCGCCGCTTGGAAGACAAACCTCGTATTGTCAAACTGTGGTGACTCGGCTTTCCCTACCTCTCGAGGAGCTTCCCGGTCCACTAATGGAGGGCCCGGTGGTGCGTCTCTTTCTAGAAAAACTCATTGTACGTGTCAAATAGAAAAATGCCCTATTAGTTAGTGTGTGAAATGTGTGACTATGGGTGGTTACTCAGACTTCACCACAACCATGTCACATTAGCCCTTATAACTTCATTGGGGCAATTTCCCAAACACCTTGTGTGTGAGGCATGATCCAAACACATTTAGCTCTCATGAGTCTATCAAAACTCTCCCAAATCAAGTATACAACTACACCAACACACCACACACTTGTGTCATTCAATCACCCACCAACAAACACCATTCCAAACATCAATTACACAGCCCATTCACCAACATCCTAAAAAAATGAAATTAAAAAGAAAAAAAACAAAAAGAAGAAACTAAAACAAAAAATCTATTACAATTACAAACTAGCACATCAAACTAGCATAAACAACAATCAAACACAAAAAGAAAGAAAAAAAGGAGGGTTAGAGTCATACCTTAAAGAAGAAAGAGAAGAAGAATTGAGATGGGGGTGGTGTGAGTGAAGAAGAAGAAGAATAAGAAGAAGAAGAGAGTTTGTGGGAAAAGTTAGGGTTTAGAGAGAGAGAGAGATTGAGAATTAGGGAAGGGGGTCAGATGTTTAGTTTTATGGGGGGTGGGGGGTTTAAAGTTAAAAGAAGAAGGAAAGAAAAACGAAAAACGAAAAAAGAAAAAAAAATTTAAAAAAAATTAATACCTAGTACCCCCCTCCCCTGCGATCGATCGCGGTCCACCGTGGCCGCGGAGGGGTTTTAAACTGGGAGGCAATATACTCATGCTTCACCGCGGTGAAATTTAAAACCTGAGGCAAAATACCATTGCTTCACCGCGGTCGCAGGACTGGTGTTTTCTTTTTTATCTATGAGAAGCTACAAAAACACACTTACAACACATTCGTGGGTTGCCTCCCACACGGCGCCTGATTTAACGTCATAGCAAAATACATATAAGCGCATTTAAGGCTCGCTCGACCTCTGAGGTTCCGTCAGATTTGTCTCAGACACTGCCTTTGGCTCTTTCATGCCTATCTATAACTTTAATCTCTGCCCATTGACTCTAAATGTGCGAGATTCTTTCTCCGAGGCAATCTCCACAGCTCCTGAAGGGAAAACTTCTCCCTCTCGAAATGGACCAGACCATCTTGACTTAAGCTTAATAGAGAACAACCGTAGTCTTGAGTTATAGAGCAATACCATGTCTCCAGGTTTGAAATGTCACTCAACAATATTTTGGTCATGCAACCTCTTCATTCTTTCCTTGTACAATTTTATGCTCTCAAAAGCAAGATATCTGAACTCGTTAAGCTCATGCAACTCAGTGACTCTTGTTGTGCCTGCAGCCTCCATATCTAAGTTAAGTTGTTTCAATGCCCACCACGCTTTATGTTCAAGTTCCTCTGGCAAGTGGCGGGCCTTTCCAAACACCAACTTATATGGTGACATACCAATTGGTGTTTTGAAAGCAGTTCTATAGGCCCAGATTGCATCATCTAGCTTTTTCACAGTCTTGGTTAACACACTCTTTATCTCTCTGTTGGACACTTCAACCTGCCCACTAGTCTGCAGATGATAAGGGGTGGCCACCTTATGGAGTACATAATACTTTTCAAGCAGCTTCTCGAAGGCTCTATTACAGAAGTGAGTGCCTCCGTCACTGATAATTGCTCTTGGTGTCCCAAAGTGGGTGAATATGTTCTTCTTCAAAAATCCCACCACCACTCTTGCATCATTAGTGGGCAACGCTACAGCTTCTACCCATTTAGACACATAATCCACTTCAACAAGTATATATTTATTGTCATAGGAGATTACGAAGGGACCCATGAAGTCAATCCCCCAGACATCAAACACTTCCACCTCTTGAATCGGGTTCAAGGGCATCTCATGGTGACGGGAAATGTTCCCGATCCGCTGACATTCATTGCAGCCCTTCACCCATAGGTGCGTATCTTTAAACACTGTTGGCCAAAAGAATCCGGCCTCTAGTACTTTCGCAGTTGTCCTGACCACTCCAAAATTTCCCGTATGTTGACGCGTGATAAGCCTGCAAAACAGAAGATTGTTCTATCTCGGGGACACACCTCCAGATCATATGATCAATACATATTCTAAATAGATAAGGCTCGTCCCAATAATACATGCGGCAATCACGGTAAAACTTTTTCTTTTGTACAGATGAGAGGTCATAGGGAATTATACCGCAGGCGAGATAATTTACAAAGTCTACATACCATGGAACTTCCTCAAGACTAGTGGCGAGCAGCTGCTCATCTGGAAAGGTTTCCAGAATCTCTTCGACCTCGACTGATTTTTCAGCTCCTTCAAGTCATGAAAGATGATCAGCGACTTGATTTTCTGTGCCCTTACAGTCACAAATTTCGAGGTCAAATTCTTGCAGTAGCAACACCCAACAAATCAGGCGCGACTTAGACTCTTTCTTCTCAATCAAGTACCTGAGAGCTGCATGGTCAGTGTATACAATTACCTTAGATCCAATCAGATATGATCTGAACTTGTCGAGAGCAAATACCACAACCAACATCTCCTTCTCAGTCACAGTGTAGTTCAACTGGGCTCTACTCAGCATTCTACTTGCATAGTCGATTAGATGCATCGGCTTATGTTTCCTCTGTCCCAGCATTGCCCCCACTGCGTAGTCACTGGCATCACGTATGAGTTCGAATGGATGTTCCCAATCAGGGGCAACTATGATAGGTGTTGTGACTAGCCTCTTTTTTAGCTCCTCGTATGCTACCCTGCAATCATCAGAAAACAAGAAAGGGTGATCTTTTTCTAACAACTTACAGAGAGGGTTGGCAATTTTAGAGAAGTCTATTATGAATCTCCAGTAGAAACTGGCGTGCCCGAGCAAGCTCCTAATTTCTTTGACTGAAGTTGGAGGAGGTAGCTTTGCTATCACTTCCACTTTAGCACGATCCACCTCAATTCCTTTTCTTGACACCTGGTGCCCCAAGACTATGCCCTCTTGTACCATGAAGTGGCACTTCTCCCAATTTAGAACTAGGTTAGTCTCGATACACCGTTTCAGCACACGAGTCAGATTTATCAGGCACTCATCAAATGAGTTCCCCACCACTGAGAAGTCATCCATGAACACCTCTATTATATCCTCTACCATGTCAGTGAATATGGCCATCATGCACCTTTGTAATGTGGCGTGTGCGTTGCATATCCCAAAGGGCATCCTTCGAAAGACATAAATTCCATACGGGCAAGTGAAAGAGGTCTTCTCTCTGTCCTCTGGTGCAATGAAAATCTGATTGTACCCTGAGTACCCATCCAAAAAACAGAAGTGTGACCTCCCTGCCAATCTGTCTAATATCTGATTGATGAAGGGAAGTGGGAAGTGGTCTTTACGTGTGGCTAGATTTAGCTTTCTATAATCCATGCAAATTATCCAGCCCATGACGGTTCTTGTAGAGATCAATTTATTGTTATCATTCTTAACCACCATCATGCCACCCTTTTTAGGTACACATTGAACTGGGCTAACCCAGCTGCTGTCAGAGATTGGGAAAATGATTCCCGCATCTAACCACTTGATTACTTCTTTCCTCACCACTTCCTTCATATTGGGGTTCAGCCTTCTTTGGTGTTCCCTAGAAGGTTTGTGACCCTTTTCCAGTAGAATTTTGTGCATACAGTAGGTGGGGCTGATCCCCTTTATGTTTGCCATGGTCCACCCAATGGCAGTCTTGCACTCCTTAAGTACCTGCAAGAGTTGTTGAGCCTGCACATCTAACAAACTAGATGAGATAATAACAGATAATGTGGAGTCAGGACCAAGGAACTCATACCTGAGATGGGCGGGCAATGGCTTCAACTCTAGCTTTGGTGGTTCTTCGATGGATGGCTTGGTTGGAGGAATTTCTCTATTTTCTAAGTGCAGGGGATCAAATTCTAGAGTTCTATCCCAGAACCCTCTACCCTCTAATACCAACACCCATTCCGCCAGATACTCTCCATTTACCTTATTCAAATTCATCAAACATATAGCAAGGGGGTCCTCAATAGTCAGAATTTCATCATTAGTCTCTATAATTACATCCACGACATCAATAAGAGAGCAATTGGTGAATTCACTTGGTTGCCTCATAGATTTCTGCACATTGAATGTTATTTCTTTGTCATTCAGTCTCATCTTAAGCTCCCCAGTCTCACAATTAATTAGAGCTCTCCCCGTGGCCAGGAACGGTCTTCCCAAAATTATGGGAATCTCTTCATCCACTTTGTAGTCTAGGATCACAAAATCTGCAGGGAACACAAATTTCCCTACCTAAGTCAGCACATCATCCAGGATACCAGAGGGTCGTTTCACAGTCCTGTCAGCCAGCTGCAACAACATAGAGGTGGGTCTAGCTCTTCCAATGCCCAGCCTCTTATAAATCGCCAGGGGCATAAGATTGATGCTGTCCCTTAGATCACATAATGCCTTGGCAAAAGCAAAATTACCGATAGTGCATGGAATTGTAAAGCTCCCTGGGTCAGACAGCTTTTTCGCAATTGATCTAGTCACCACTGCACTACAGGTCTGAGTAAGAGTAACTGTGGCCAAGTCCTGGAAATCAAACTTCCGGGACATCAAGTCCTTCATCATTTTTGCATATCCAAGAATCTCCTTCAAAGCTTCAATCAATGGTATGTTTACCTGGATTTGTTTCAGCATTTTAAAGAACTTCTTGTATTGCTCCTCCTTTTGGTACTTAGCCATCTTCTAAGGGAAGGGTGCAGGAGGTCTCTTCTTCCTAATCATTTGGGATGGATCTTTATCAGCTGCCACCTCAACTACTGGTTCCTGGGCTGTCTCAGCTTCTTTCTCGGTCTCAAGCTAAGTGCTATTTTCTTCCTGAGCAGGTTGGACTGTCACCTCTGTCAGCTTCGTTGACTCATGCAGCTCAATGGGCACTGGTATGAGTGTCTCAGCCTGTCTAGTTCTCGAGCCCTCTCTTGCTATATATCTAAATCTCTACCATTACGTAGACTCACTGCCATCAGCTGTTTCGGGCCTTGATCTTTTGGATTTATCTATGTGTCTGCAAGTAGTGTCCCATGAGGGAAATTATTCAGGGACATCAAAATTTGGCCCACCTGCACTTAAATATTCTTGATTGCTGCATCATGTGCATCTACTCTCTCATTAATTTTAGTAGTAGACCCAATAACCTACTGCATCATTACTTCAAGTCTAGCAAACCCATCTTCTTGCCTTCCACCATACTGCTGCTGAGGAGGGTGATACCCCTGCTGCTGATTCTGATTATTATATCCATGTGGCCTTGGGTAAGGAGCCATATTGTTAGGGGGTCCCATACCTCCCATGTTCCCGGTGTTGAACTGTGGCTGGGCTGGCATGTACTGCTAATTCTGCTGGCCCCAATTCTGACCACCCTGTCTCTGGCCTCTATAATTGGACACATAGTTCATGTCTTCAGGATAATGATGATGATCAGGTTCTGTAGTCCACTGGTTACCAATTGGCAAATTGATGCATGATGTGCACAAACCCCCATTGGTAATATCTACGATGTGTACATGCTGCTTATGTCCTGACTCTTCCACATTCTTGGTGAGTATACTCATTTGTGTCAATAAGGTGGACATATTTTCAGCCATAGAGTTAGATGGATCGAAGGGCACTAAGTGCACCACTGGAGTGAATTCTATGCCATCTTGTCTAGTAGACTCTGGCCATCTCTCCATGTTTTGCTCAAGAATGCCCCACCAGCTGAAGCATCAACAATGTTCTTCACACTATCTGACAACCCTATGTAAAACCGCTGCCCCAACATCAGATTTGAAATACCATGGTATGGGAAAATGACCAGCATCCCTTTAAAATGCTCCCATGTCTCATGCAGTGTCTTCATTGGTTTCTATTTAAAACTCAAGATTTCATCAATTTGTTGAGCAGTTTTGTTGAGTGGGTGGAACTTGTTATGGAATTGCTTGACTAACTCATCCCAAGTTGTTATAGAATTTATGGGTAGTGAGTTTAGCCAAGTCTGGGCAGCTCCTATCACTGAGAATGGAAACAATAACAACTTGATTGCTTCCGGAGTTACGTTAGGCTGCCTTTGGGTTTTGCAGATAGACAGAAAATTCTTCAACTGCTGCTGAGGATCTTCAACTTGTGACCCCGAAAATAGTCCCTTGTTCTGCAACAAGTGCAGCATGTTGTTCGTGATCTGGAACGACTCAGATTGTATCTGTGGGACTACAATCGCTGTGGACAGATTTTCAGCTCTGGGTTGTGCCCAATCATAGAGAGCAACCTCTAGCACTATTGGTACAGCTGGGTTTTCATCATGATCTCCCATGACTGTTTCGAATTATGCAGTTGTTGGTTCTGGTTGGCCCGGTTCAAGGCCTTAAAAACTTTCTCGGGATCTGATAGAGCTTCGAGTACTTCACCAGTTCTCGTTGAGTTTCTAGGAATGCACCTGTACAACCAAGTCAACAAACATTAAAATTTAAATGTAAAAGTTGGGTATAGAGAAAACCAACTACACTAAGAATTTTTTTACTTCTTTCAATTGTAATTGATAATACCGTTAACTTCCCCAACAACGGCGCTAAAATTTGGTCACGCCCAACTATGCCTTATAAAAGGTCACACGGACGTTGCAAATATAATCTGAGTATTAAGCCCAGAGTCGAACCCACAAGGAATTAACTCATCAATTACTTTTGTTGGACTTACTAAATTCTACATAATCAATTTTCCAAACGTTATCAATAACAATTGACGGTATTTCTACTAACTACAAATGACAGTAAATAAATAACTAAAAACTAACTATGATTAGTGTAAACAATTAAGAGAAGGTTCTAAGGCTATGATTTCCCCTATTGATGGAATCCCTTCCGATTATGTTTCATACAGATTCACCAAATCATCTCTATCAATCATGAGCTCTCCTCTTACCGTAAATCTCTCCCGAGTAATTATAATAATTTACTAGACGCACTCTCCCAAGATACGCTAGCTCGCTTTGTTTATTATAACTCACTTTAGATTTCACCCAAGACTTCGTTATCCCCATTCCCGCCTTTAAACCCGCATTTATAGATCCTTCTTATACTTAGGGAGTGGTATTGTTCAACAATTACCTAAATATGCACTCTCTCCCGAGTTATGCACACTAAATAGGCACAACTAATTGAGGATCCTGTCAATTAACTACAACAAGCACGTAATTGAACAAATGGAGACTAAACTGGCAAACTATATTAACATAATCAAGAAGTTCATCCTTCAATAGGTTCCATCAAAACCCTAAACTAAGGATTTAGCTACTCATGACAAAACGAGAATAAACTACTAAATTATTCATAACGGGTAATTGCAAGAAAATAAAAGAGATAGAAAAACTCTAATGTTTGGTTGATCTTCTCACCCTTATTCTTGCCTCCAAAAGTAGTCTTAAAAAGAGATTAGCCCAATCTTGGGCGAGTTTCTAAAGCTTATAAGGGTTTTACAAAAGTTTCCCCGAAATTACACTTTGACCCCCAGATTTTCTGGTACGTGAACAGTTCACCGCGGTCGCGGTCGACCGCGGTAAAAGCTAACCTTTCTGCCTCACTTCTTTAATCTGCCGCGGTTGCACCGCGGTCAAGGTGGAATTGTTGTCCAGGCCATTTTCTGCTTTTTTATGCTCGGGTACTTCTCGAGTGGGCGTTTTTTACACATTATCGCCTCTAAAACACTCCATGTTGTTTCAACACATCTAATATTCCCTGCGAAACAAAAGAACACTATTTAGAGCATTTTGTTAGAAACTTATCTATAAAACAACAACAAAGTATGGTCATATTAGGATGTAAATATCAACTATATAGCCTACTATCAGTATTGTTTTTAATGCCTTAGCATAAATTTAGATGTAGTTTTAGAGCATCCATTTTTTGGAGGTCCGAACGAAGCCCGACTGCTATGCTACTTTGGTTCACATGTGGCTTTGAATCTTCGGTAAAACAAAAGGTCTTTAATATGCTTAAGTATTTTTAGCCGATGTTTTGGTCGAGGTAACCTTTTAGTAGGTTTCAATTTTTTGTTAAGGGTCTTACTTTTTGGTTACGGACTTCGGACGTCTCCGAGCTATTTTTAGGGTGGCCATAGACTTTCATTTTAGAGCACCTCCTACTGGGTCCGGTGCCTTTGGGATTCGGTGTCCCAGGTCATCCGAACTTTCATCAGGCGATAGTCCTCGAGTAAGGGTAGCCCGTGAGATTAAGGATCCAGGATCGTAGAAGAAAAATGTTTAGTAACAAAGTGTAAGGAAGCAAAATGGGCACATTTCATATGACTGTTTGACCCTTACAATAAATCTAACTACCAAGCCTTAGCTTTTAGCACATAAAACTTTCTTTTCCCTTGATCAAGATCTTAATCCGGGGGTAATGGCCCCCGGTATTCAAGGCCAAACTCGTGAGGGCTCGAATACTATTGATCTGATGTCGATCCCAGTTTAAGACCGGCCTTCTAATCTAGGGTAACACATTTTACTGTTGCCTCGTTAAAAAACTTTCTAAAAACCCCACTTTGGGACAAAATCGATTTAAGGGAAAAAGGGTGCAACACGTACTTTCAGACCTAATAGCCGCATCTATCCTTGGTTGATTACCTGCATAAGTTAGTCTGATTCATAACATAATTAAAAAAGGAATTAAGTTCGTACCTTAGCAGTATTACCGTTTTTAGCATGTCAAGTTCCAGTTATTTGGTAGTTGTACACCGTTTCCCATTTCAAGTTTATATGAGCCTTTGCCGATTATTCCTACAACTCGATATAGTCCTTCCCAATTCGGGCGCCGTTTCCCTTCGCTCAAGTTCCTGGTATGTAATGTTACTCTTCTTAATACCAAGTCTCTGACTTGAAAATGTCGGATATTGGCCTTTCGATTGTAGTATATTTGTACTTGATGCTTCTGGGTGGCCAACCAGACCATAGCGGCCTCCTAACTTCCATCCAATAGTTCTAGGCTGGTGATCATGACCTCACCCTTTAACACTTCGATAACATACTAGAACCCGAGGCTCGGTTCCCCACCTCAATTGGAATTAAGGCTTCAACTCCATATACCAAAGAAAACGAGGTGGCCTCGGTGCTCGATTTCAAAGTCGTACGATATGACCACATGATTTCGGGTAAGATTTCCTTCCATTTCCCATCGGCCAACCTCTTTTCATGTTTTGAAGAATAGTTTTGTTTGCTGATTCCGCCTGCCCATTCCACTAGGGTGACAGAATTGTTTCTCGTTACCGCAAACGATTTCGGTTGATATCCCAAATCAACATATTATATGATCCCAGATGAATTTAATGACTTATTTCTCTCGTACCTTCTCGAATGCATGGGTCTTGACCCATTTAGAAAAATAATCGGTCGTGAAGAATATGAATTGAGCTTTACCGGGTGCCTATGGCAGGGGACCAACATTGTCCATTCCCCACTACATAAATGGTCAAGGAGACAGGATCGAGTGGAACAATTCTCTTGGTTTATGGATCATCGGGGCGTGTCTTTGGCACTCATCGCATTTCCGTACGAAGTCTTTTGCATATTTCTCTATTTTGGTCCAGTAGTAGCTAGCTTCCTAACCAATGATTATGCCCCTGAATGGTTTCTACAGGTTCCCTCGTGAACTTCTCTGATGGGTATTCGGTCTCTCCCGGTCCCAAGCATTTGGCTAGTGGACCAAAGAAAGGTCTCCTGAACAATGTACCTTCGACCAAGCTAAATCTGGCAGCTTTGGTATGCAAGGCTCTCGACTCTTTGGGATCCGAAGAAAAATTTTCTGTCTTCAAGTAATCTATATATTTGTTCCTCTAATCCCAAGTTAAAATCATCGAGTTCACCTCGATGTGACTTCTTCTACCACTGAATTCATTAGTTGTACCATTGCTCTCGAGCCGAATTCATCGGAATCAAACGACAACCCCAAGTTAGCCAGTGCATCAGCCTCACTATTTTGATCTGGGGTACATGTTGTAGGGTCCATTCACTGAATTGGTATAGGGTTACCTGCAATTTGTCCAAGTACCTCCGCGTCCATTCTTCTTTTACATCGAATGTTCCATTGACTTGATTTACCACTAGGAAGGAGTCATACTTGGCTTCGATCACTTCGGCCCCAAGGCTTTTAGCCAATTATAGACCTGTAATCATGTCCTCATACTCGGCCTCGTTGTTAGTCAATTTTACAACTCTAATAGATTGCCTAATTATACTTTTCGTAGGCAGTTTCAATACGATACCGAGCCTGAAACCCCTCGTGTTGGAGGCACCATCTGTGAAGAGGGTCCATATTCCCGAAGTAGTCCTCAAGGTTAGCAGTAGTTCCTTTTAGACTTCGGGTATTAAGGCCGACGTAAAGTCGGCCATGAAGTCTACCAAAATTTGAGATTTTATAGTGGTTTGGGGTCGATACTCGATATCATACCCGCTAATTTCCATAGACCATTTGGCCAACAAGCCCAAGAGCTTGGGCTTATGCATTATATTCCTTAACGGGTATGAGGTAATGACATATATAGGGTGGCATTGAAAGTACGACTTTAGCTTCCTAGTAGCGCTTAGCAAAGAGAGCACTAAGTTGTCCGGGTGAGGGTACCTTGCTTCAGCCTCACCTAGAGTTATACTAATATAATAAATAAGAAATTATGTACCTTCTTCCTCCCGGACTAAGACACCACTCACCGATACCTTGGAATCGCCAAGTAGAGGTGTAGTTGTTCGTCTGCCTTCAGAGTGTGCAGCAAGGGGGGGGGGAGGGGGCTCGATAGGTACCGCTTGAGTTCTTCCAAAGCTTGCTAGCATTTCGGGGTCCAGGAAAAGTTATTCTTCTTCTTTAATAGTGAGAAGAATCGATGGCTCTTGTCCTATGACCTCGAGATTAACCAGCCCAAGGCAGCTACGCCCTTGTCCACCACAATGATGTCCTATATGGCCCTTATTTTGTCGAGGTTGATTTCAAATCCCCAATTAGATACCATGAACCCTAGGAATTTGCCCGATCCGACCTCAAATGCACACTCCTCCGAATTTAGCTTCATGTTGTATTTGTTTATCGTGTCGAAGGTTTCCTGCAAATATTTCAAATGGTCTTCTGCTCGCAGGGACTTGAACAACATGTCTTCATTCTAAACTTTCATTGATTTCCCTATTTGTTCTCCAAACATCCAATTTACTAGGCATTGGTAGGTGGCACTGGCGTTCTTTAATCCAAACGACATTATGTTATAATAGTAAGTGCCGAATTTAGTGATGAAATAAGTATTTTCTTGGTCGTCCGAGTCTATTCAAATTTGGTTGTACCCCGAGTAGGCATCGAGAAAGCTGAGTGTCTAGTGCCCGGTAGTCGCGTCGATCATTCGATCGATGTTAGGCAAAGGGAAAGAATCCTTAGGGCATGCTTTATTTAGGTCTTTGTAATCTACAAATATTTTTAGTTTATTCCCTTTTTAAGGAACTACCACTCTGTTAGCTAACCACTCCGGGTATTTAACTTCCCGGATAAATCCTATTTTAAGAAGTTTGGATATCTCATCCTCGAAGAACGTATGTTTGATCTCGACTTAGCCTCCTCTTCTGCTTAACCTGATGGAACTTTGGATCAAACTCAGCTTATGAGTGGTTACCTCCAGTGGGAACCCTGTCATATCAAGATGGGACCAAGTGAAACAATCAACGTTAGCTTTAAGAAAATCAATAAGTTTTTTCCTGAGCTCGAGGGTTAACCCAGTACCTAGGTATACCTTTCCATCTGGTAGGTGTTCGATTAATACGACTTGTTCCAACTCTTTAACCATTCATTTAGGGGCGTTAATGTCATCAGGAGCTATGAATGATCTCGAGACACCGTAATCGTGTTCCTCGTCAGCTCCTCGTTCCCTGGGTTCGGCCAAGGACGTCATCAATGATTGTTATTTAGTTTCCTCCTTTCTGGTCAACTCATCATTCCTTGATGTCGAATCCAAGGCACCGGGATTACTTCATTGATAATGAAAAGCTCCTTTGTGGTCGGCTATTCTCCGTAAACCGTCTTGACTCCCTCCGGTGCGAGAAATTTCAACGCTTGGTGCAAGGTCGAGGGTACTTCCTTCATGTTGTGAACTCATGGCCTTCCAAACAGGGCATTGTGCCTCATGTCCCCATTGATCACATAGAACTTTGTTTCTTGGATTGTCTTGTCGGTGTTCACTGGCAAGGTTGTTTCCCCTTTAGTAGTATCACATGCCATGTTAAATCCGTTCATCACCCGGACTGCTGGCACGATTTGATCCAGTAAACCCCAATTGCTCTAAAACCCTCGATTTGATGATATTGGTCGAGCTACTTAGATTTAACACACGTTTAACTCAAGATTTATTGATAAGTACAGATATTACCAGTGCATCATTATGGGGTTGTACGATGCCCTTGGCATCTTCGTCGCTGAACGAAATGGCTCCCTCTAGAACATAATCCCGAGTGCATTTTTTCCTCGTAATGAATACTTTAGTGTGTTCAATAATTGGCTCTTGGGGGACATTGAATCCTCCGATGATCATTTTGATCACGTTTTAAGGCTCCTCTTGTTCAACCTGCTTGTTGGCATCCCTGTTCTTGAAATAGTTTTTGGCTCGATCACTCAATAATTCTCGGAGGTGGCCATTGTTGAATAACCGATAAACTTATTTTCTCAATTGTCGGAAGTCCTCGGTCCTATGACCATGAGTGTTGTGGTACTTTCACATCAAGTTAGGATCCTTTTGGTAAGGGTCGGACTGCAATGGTCGGGGCCACTTGGTCTCTTTGATACGCCCTATGGCTGATACGATATTGGAGGCGTCCGTGTTGAAGTTGTATTCCGACAATCTCGATGCTTCCCTACTCCCCAGCGGCTCATCAAACCTATTTTTGTTCATCAGGCCTCGACCACCGAGCCCTCGATTGCTTCTCTTCTCGTTCCTTACGGGACGATGCCCTGATTCCTTTACTCTTTGGTATACATTGTATGGCTAATACCAATCTCGGGTAGGTATTGGCTCTTGATCAATGGCTCTCTTGGATCTGTCATCGAACCTGATAGGGTAAACATATCTGAATGGGGCCCTGAGCTAATTTTCCTCGACCCTAATCTTCGACTGATACTTGTTATGGACGTCGACCCAGGTTACCGTCGATTACTCCACCAAATTTTTTTTTAACTGTTTAGAGGCCAAGGAACTTCGAGGATTGAGCCCTTGAGTGAATGTCTGGACGGTCCAATCATCCGCGATCGGTGGCTGATCCATCAGTTCTATCTAGAATCTCGACACGAACTCCCTAAGTATCTCGTTATCCCTTTGTTTGACATTGAATAAGTCTGACTTTCTGGTCTCGACCTTGACGGACCCGACATGGGCTTTTACGAAAGTATCTGCAAGTATAGAAAACGAGTCAATTGAATTTAGGGGTAAGTTTTAATATTATATCATTGCTCCCTTGGATAGAGTTTTCCCGAACTTCTTGAGTAATACCAACTCAATCTCATCATCCTCCAAATCATTCCCCTTGATCGCGCATGTGTTGGAGGTCACATGTTCGTTTGGATCCGTGGCCCCATTGTATTTGGAGATGTCGGTCATGCGAAACCTCTTTGGGATCCATTTTGGTGCCGCATTTGGAGGAATAGGCTTCTGGATAAATTTTTTGGAGGTTGGTCCTTTTAGTATCAGGGGTGCCCCGGGATCTGATCGACCCTGGAGTTATATGTTCCACCTTCTTGTCATTAGCCTCAATCTTTTTCTCGCTCGACTCTACTCGTTCCATCAAATCTTCGAGCATTCTCAACACCTCGGGATTTATCCCAGGCTCGGCTTCACCTAGTATCTCGATAATTTGCTTATCTCTTTGAGTGCCTTCCCGGGATCTTTCGGGCTCGACCCTGTTGAGGGTGTGGCTTTGGTTCTGCAGCTGCGCTATCGCCGCCTGTTGAACCTGCAATATTTCGAAGATTAGCCGCAAGCTTACTCCATCACCTTCGCCTTTGGGCGCTTCTCGGGTTGTTGGTCAGGGTCCTCCGCAAACACTATTTTCGGGGTCAGTTGGGAAATTGACGTTGATGCCCACTTGCAAGTTAGCATGGATCGGATTGACAACCGGGACACTATTGGGATCGATACGGGGAATCTCGTTACTAGGCACCAAATTATTATTTTCGATGTAATGGTCTGACTCAGCGTCAGTGTTTAAGCGAGCAAACTGAGAGTTTGACTTTTTTCGGCTGACCTGAAATCAAGACTTCAAAGAACAAACGTAAATTAGGGTGTGTTATAGAGATTCACATCAAATCACCACTATTATCCTTAGCCCCATGGTGGGTGCCAATTTGTTTACCCCATAATTAGGTAACAATTGAATTTGTATGTGGTTTTAAGGATATGTGATTTATTCTAATACAAAATATTAAGAATACCAAATAAATGAGTTAGGAATGAAATAAACATTCAAACCAGTTGCAATACTATGATCAATCCTAAATTTAGATTAAACAATGACTTCGTTCGCGATTAGACCCTTGGTTCAAGCTCGGTCGTGAATGAAGAACATGATAAGTGAATAAGAACTTGAACAGTAATTAGAAAGATAGAAAATAAGCTTGTATTAATTTGATTTTCCTGTTACAATGTGTCTTACAAAAGAAAAAATTCTCCTTTATATAGTAGGGAAGTTTCATCCCTAGTATAAGTTTACAAAAGGGAAAAATCTTCCCTTCCCAGTGATTACTGATCCATAACCGTCATTGAGCAAGATTCGTGTTGTAATATGTGGTTGGATGCAAATATCATGGCCTTCTATTCGTAACCACTCACCGTATTTTCCGAAGTCTTAGAAATAATTCTTGGCTCGGGGCGCGTCGCTTTATTGTGCCCGAGATCAAGCACATTGTTTATTCTTCCTAGATCTCGATACGAAAAGTGATTATCCTCGACAGTGCCTTCCTCCGTTTTCTCATCGGGAAATCGGGGTAGACGTTACCCCTGATTCTACCCGTACTCAAGTTGCTAACAAAGTAAGAACAAGAAGTTGAATAAATATCTATTATCAATCATATTGACGTTAGAATTGTTGTGAACTACATTTTCTTTGTACATAATTTTGTTCCTTCTTGAAAAGATAGTTATCACATGGAAAGTATTATAGGTATTAACAAAATATTCGTTAACCTTAAAAAGGACTCTAAAATTGAAGGAAAGACAAAAAATAAGGACTTCTAAACTAAGAAAATAAAAATAAGACCGCTAAATCTAAAATTTGTAACAATAAAAATACTCTTAAAAGGACTCCTTAAACTGGAAAACGAAAAGGAAATTAACGATTACTAAATCAAAAATTTTATAACCAAAAAAAAATAAAAAATTAGAGGAATTTTCAGAAATCACTATTGCTTAGTGGCTATTAACTTTCTGTAGCTAACATATACATAATTACTTCTTATAGCTACTATTCAGTTGTTATGGTAGTGTATTTGCTGTATTCGCACTATTCATGAATACAGTAGCAAAAATCGCCTAAAATAGGGGAGTCAATTGTACACGAATGTATTCAGATGTATTCGCGACATATATTCATGAATATAGTGACAATAATCACCTTTAAAATAGTTATGTTCAGTTGTCTAATAACGAAAAGATGATCAATTAATGTGATACACTCCTAATATAACTCAACACAATCAATTCTAACACTCCTCATTATCAACCTAATTAATTAGAATGATTGTTCAGACGCTACACACAAAAAATAGAGCATTGTTAATTCAGCTTCAACATAACTCAATCTGCAGAGCTTCAAAGATTCGGTCAATTTTTTTCTGCTATAGTTCAACGTTTTGATTGTCATTGATAGGAATTTCTTCTGCCCGACATTCATTGATATAAGTATTTATATAATATTTAGTAAATTGATTTACTATATGGCAAGCTTAATAATGCTAATTCGTCATTCTAAAAAGTGGAACAATGAGAATTATTATGTCAATTATTCGATTGAGGGGATATTGACAACACATAGTAAATCGAATATTCCCTATTTATTGAAAGCATATATTCAATCGGTATAATGTATATGTTATTTTAAATTATGGTATAATGTATAAAAAAGTTATAATGTGATATCTTAATACATGTATAAATATAGCATGTAATACGAATATTGACTGAAAGTATGTATTTATGCATAAAGTATGTAATCAACCTACCGTCAGTATTCAATTGTATTTAACTGTTGTATTCAATGTGTTTCAATATTTATTTTTTACTATTGCATTCATTATCTTCAATGTTTGTATTAAGTGTATTCACTATTTTGTATTTAGTGTATTCAACTATATTTGTATGAACAATATTTAGTTATTTCTAATACATGTTATTACTGCTGTATTCAGTATATTTCATTGGTTTTATTCAGTGTACTTTACTATATTCAGTGTATTTGACTGCATTCACTGTTTTTCAAAATTAAATATATACGTTATTTATATTCTATTTATTTTAGTGTTTGTATTCAGTGTATTTCAATATTTATATCACGTATTCGTGTATATTGTATGTAATTCATGTATTCATGGACAAATACATATTTTGTACATATGTCCAAAACTTATGTTTCTCTGTTTAATATAGATTGTATCATCGATTGAACACTTGCACATGGTGAATGATGAATGAAGACATTACATTGTTTGCCTTTAAAAGAAAAATTATAGTTGTGGGAGATTCCAAGTGGATGAGCTACCATGCCCACATGTTTGGGGTTAGGGGTGTGCATTCGAATCAGTTTTCAATAAATCGAAATAATTATTTGTTATCGGTTTATCGATTTATCGATTTCGATTTCAAAATTTTTCTTATTGAGTTATCGATTTCAATTTCAATTTTGTCCTCTTCGGCTATCGGTTTATCGATAAACCGATAAGATATACTAAAAAGACAAATATAACCTTATTCTATAATACCCTTTCATATATCCTAAGTCCCTAACCATATTATTTCCTCTACCCATTATTCTATAATATAACCTTATTCTATAATACCCTTTCATATATCCTAAGTCCCTAACCATATTATTTCCTCTACCCATTAAGGGCCTTAATGGCATTTCTAGGGGCCATAGTGTTTTCTATGGGTTGTACTACTACTATTTAATTAAAAAAAATTCAATCTATGAAAAAAAGTAGGAATACGTAAGTTTGACCATTTTTCTTTTCTCAATATCTCAATATTGTCTTTTGGATTAATTATCTTCCGTTAATACTATCGTTAATGCCCATAGATATATGATTGATTCAATTTCAACCACAGTCAAAGAATTAAAGAAATAACAAATTCATTACTTCGGCCAAGTAAAAAACAAATTCCCTCGACTAATTTTATCTTTCTTAATCACTATACAGAACCCACTTGGGACCAATAACACCGCTAGCTCCGTTTCTTGAGATACCTTCTTCCTCATCTTCGGCAACGACGCTGACGAAGAAGAATGCTGCGGCGACAGTGATGATCTTTTCGAACCAACTCTAGTGGGTTCAGGTTCTCCAGAATTAACCAACAACAATAACAACAACATCCCAGTATAATCTCACAGGTGGAATCTGCGGAGGGTAATATGTACGCAGACCTTACCCCTACCCCGAGGGGGCAGAGAGGCTATTTCCAGGAGACCCTCGGCTCAAGAGAGCTATAAAAGACAATATATTAGTACTATCAATAGGCTTTTAATAAAATAACATAAAATAGAGAAAATAACAACAATATAAGAAATATAAAAAATACGAAAAAGATGGAAGGTATACTAATAACCAACAGATAAGGCCCTACATTAGTAGCTGATCAATAGCATCCTAAGGCTAACTCCTAACTGACTAGTCTCACCTTAGTGCGCTGTAGAAATATTTACAACTTCCCCCTAACCTACAACCTTAATGCTCGACCTCCACAATTTCCTGTCAAGGGCCATGTCCTCAGTAATCCTAAGTCGTGTCATGTCCTGCCTGATTACCTCTCCGGCTCTCCCCAATACTTCTTAGGTCTCCCTCTACCTCTCCTCGTACCTACCACAACCAGTCGCTCACACCTCATCACCGGTGCATCAGTGCTCCTCCTTTGAATGTGCCCGAACCATCTGAGTCTTGCTTCCCGCATCTTGTCCTCTATGGGGGCCACCTCCAACTTCTCTCGAATATCCTCATTCCTAATCTTATCCATCCTTGTATGCCCACACATACACCTCAACATCCTCATCTCTGCTAATTGCATCTTCTGGATGTGTGAGTTCTTAACCGGCCAACACTCGGTCCCATACAACATAGCAGGACTAATCACTGCTCTATAAAACTTACCTTTTAGCAACGGTGGCACTTTCTTGTCACACAAGACTCCCGTTGCTAGCCTCCACTTTATCCACCCCACCCCTATACGGTGTGTGACATCCTCGTCGATGTCCCCGATCCCCTGAATAACTGACCCAAGGTACTTGAAACTACCCCTCTTAGGGATGGCTTAAGAGTCAAGCCTCACTTTCACTCCTGCTTCCGTCGGCTCGGTCCCAAATTTGCACTCGAGGTATTCCGTCTTCGTCCTGCTCAACCTGAAACCTTTAGACTCAAGAGCATGTCTCCAAACCTCTAGCCTCTCATTGACGCCGCGTCGTGTCTCGTCAATTAGGACTATATCGTCAGCAAATAGCATGCACCATGGCAACTCCCCTTGAATATGATGCATATGGCATCCATCACCACGACAAATAAGAAAGGTCTGAACGCAGACCCTTGGTGCAATCCCATAAAAACTGAAAAATGTTCAGAGTCGCTTCCTACTGTCCTAACCCGGGTCTTAGCTCCATCATACATGTCTTTAATTACCCTAATATAGTCTACCGGGAACACTTTCACCTCTAAGCATCTCCATAAGACCTCCCTAGGAACCCTATTGTACGCTTTCTCTAGATCGATAAACGCCATGTGGAGGTCCTTCTTCTTATCCCTGTATTGTTCCACCATCCTCCTAATAAGGTGGATAGCTTCTGTGGTAGATCGCCCCGGCATGAACCCGAACTGATTATCTGAAATAGACACCATCCTTCGCACTCTCATTTCTATTACTCTCTCCCAGACTTTCATGGTATGACTCAGTAATTTGATACCCCTATAGTTATTACAGCTCTGGATATCGCCTTTTTTGTTATACAACGGAACCATTGTACTCCACCTCCACTCTTCAAGCATCTTATTAGTCTTGAGTATAACATCAAACAACCCAGTAAGCCATTCCAAGCCTATTCTACCCACACACCTCCATAGTTCAACCGGAATTTCGTCTGGCCCGGTAGCTCTGCCCCTCCTCGTCTTACGCATCACCTCCATTACCTCATCGACCTCAATTTACTTACAATAACTTAATTCTTGGGGACTGTCGGCATTCCTGAATTCACATAACACAATATCCCGGTCCCCTTCTTCATTTAGAAGTTTATGAAAGTAGGTTTGCAATCTCCTCTTAATCTGGTCATCTCCCATCAAAACTTTGCCATCATCATCTTTTATGCACCTCACTTGGTCCAGATCCCGAGCCGTCCTCTCTCTTACCTTAGCGAGTCGGAGTAACTTCTTCTCCCCTCCTTTGTTCCCAAGTTCCTCATACAGGCGAGCAAAAGTTGCCGTCTTAGCCTCCGCTACTGCCATCTTCACCTCCTTCCTAGCTACCTTATATCTCTCCTTGTTCGCTCTCTTCTGCTCCTCTCCAGTGCTCCCTACGAACCACAGGTACGCCGCCTTTTTCGCTTTCACTTTACTTTGAACAACTGCATTCCACCACCAGTCTCCTTTGTGGCCACTGGTGTGACCCGAAGATATCCCTAACACCTCTCTCGCCACCTTCCTTATACAGTCGGCCGTCGTCGACCACATAGTGTTTGCGTCCCCACTACTTCTCCAAGCTTCCATTGCCGATAACCTTCCTTCCAACTCTTGAGCTTTATCCCTGGTCAAGGCACCCCACCTAATCCTCGGACGGCCTCGTACTGACCTCTTCATCCTCCTTATCATAATACCAATGTCCATCACCAAAAGCCTATGTTGCGTTGCAAGGGTCTCACCTGGGATAACTTTGCAATCCTCGCACAACCTTCTATCGCATCTCCTGATGAGGAGATAGTCAATCTGTGTCTTCGCCACCGAACTTTTATAAGTAACCAAATGTTCCTCCCGCTTCGGAAAACTAGAGTTCGCAATCACTAGATCGAATGCCTTGGCAAAGTCCAACAGTGAAGTGCCCCCTTCGTTCCGTTTCCCGAAACCAAAGCCGCCATGTACCTCAGTATAACCACCTGAAGACGACCCAATATGACCATTGAAATCACCTCCTATGAATAACCTCTCGGAAGGCGGAATACTACGTACGATGTCATCCAACCCCTCCTAAAAGCGCCTTTTAGTCTCCTCATCCAAGCCTACTTGCGACGCGTACGCGCTAACGACATTTAAAGTACACTTACCCACCACCAATTTAATAGTCATTAGTCTATCATTCACCTGCCTGACCCCTACCACCGACTCTCTAAGCTGGCTATCTACTAGGATACCTACTCCATTCTTACCCCTTAGGATGCCAGAGTACCATAACTTATACCCATCTGCGTTTTTCGCCCTCGATCCAACCCACCTAGTCTCCTGAATACACGCTATATTAATTTTCCTCTTCCGAAGTATCTTCGCCAACTCTATAGACTTACTTGTTAGCGAACCTATGTTCCATGACCCAATTCTCAACCTACAGGCTCCCTTGCCCCCCTCTACCTCCCCTGCCTCCTGTCCCACCCCCTGAACCCGACCCCACACTCTGCCCCACTCTCCGCCTCACCCAAGGACATGCCCTTAATCTATCATCCCAGACTGCAGCCACTACACCTACGACAAATCTAAAGGAGACTCCCTAATGCACAATAGACAACGAATCGAACTAGAAGGAAGCAAGTGACTACAAGTATACTAGTTGAATGTTTGAACTATTGTGAACTAAAGTAACATCAATTTAGCTAACACCAAAAGGGATACAGTATAACGGGAAGTACCAACTCCCGAGAGCCAAACCTGTATCGATTTGCTGTACTCGATGTAGTTGTACACTCACGCACCACTTCCCACCGCCCGTTGCGAACACTCGTCCAAGTTGCTCTCCTTAGCTAGTGCTCGTGCGCCCAACTTGTCTCCACAACTTTGAGAATTTTCCTGAAAATACAGAAAATACCACGACCCAAGAACCAAAAAGGGCTGTCACCGCTACCACTGGTGTAGCCCTGACAGTAGTAGGGGCAATGTAGGGAAACAATAGAGAACTACACAACATTCACCAAGTTAACAAATCTCGAAGCTGCACCAAATCACGAAGCAGAGAACTCACTATTTCCAGAAATAGTGAGACGTTTAAATTTGAAGGAACAAGAGTAAGCAGCTATATTTCAAGCTAAAATTAGACAACCAAGGGATTAAAATTCAAAAATTTACTGGCCCCAATCCAGATCTATATTGGCAAAGGAATGAAAAAGGCGCTTAATAATTTCGGTCGGTGGAATACTACGGTACAAATATCAATCTCACAATTAGTTATAGTCTTTTAGCATTTCTATCAGGTTCACAGAAGAAAGCCAATGATCATAAAAAAAGGAGTCATAGTTGGAAAAATAAAATTTGCAACGAAACCCAAATAAAAGGAGAGGAGGAGATCAAATTCACAGTGAAACCCAAATTTAATATTTTACCTTCTGGTGAGGATAGTCGCCGGCGTAGGGCGGATGCCGCTGTACAGTGAGGTGAGGTGGTCTGGTTTTGACCGTTGGGTCTAAGAGAGAGGTTATTTAAGAATTTAGTTACTATTAGATCTTATCCAGAATTAACCCTCAACGAAAAATTTTCTTATTGGTGTAATCGATAACTGAATCGATAAGCCCCAAAATATCGATAAATCGAAATCGAAAAAATTGAAACCTTATTGAAACAATAAGGATAAGTATATATACAAATTGATAATCGATAAGTAATTGTCGATAAGGGTCAAAATCGAAGTGATAAATCGAATGCACACCCCTACTTGGGATATCTTGAAAAGCAAGTTTCTAAGGTCGGATGATTACTGCTCGGACTATTACAAACCAAGGTATATTGTAATAACATACGAGGTCCCCGTGTATTCTCTCCCTGACCTAAGTGAATAAAATATACCAGCAGATATATCATAGGAAGTTGTCTTGCTACCCAAATGGAAGAGACCTCTTGGAAGACCAAAGAAGAAGCGCGGTAAGTCATTAAATGAATTACTTCACAAGAAGAGTCAACATTCGTGTAGTATATGTGGGCAGGTTGGACATAATAAGCGTACTTGAAGAAATGCCCCATGTAGAAATTAGTTGGTGTTCTGATTTTAATTCCTTCAATCACTATTTTTGGATTTGTTGAAGATTTTCTATTACTTATTGATTTCTAGATATGTTTGATTGTTCTTGGATGAATTTTTAAAAGTTAGATGACTAAATATATTCCTGTTAAGTTTAATGATATGTATAAAAAATGATGTATATATACGGAATGTGGTTAAATACATCGTTATGTTATAATTCAAAGTACATTTGAATACAAAATACAACTATATACATGACTAAAAACGTTACTGTTAAGTTTTTTGATACCTTAATAAAATGGTGTGTGTGTATATATATATATATGTATGTATATATATAACATGACATGTATATACATACTATAAATGGTTAAATACATTGTTATAATTTAATTCAAAATATATTTGAATACAAAATACAACTATGTACATATGAATACACAAATATAAAAATACAGTAGAATACATACATGCAACATGTATATACTATAAGTGGTTCCTGTACATTTAATATATTTAATCAAAGTTTTTATTAAACTTCAAAAATAAATAAATACAACTAAACATGAATACATTGATTATAGAAAGATCCAAAAAAATTCATGTATTAAGCATAACTAAAATACAATTAATACAATTATATTGTTTTAAGCACTTTTAAAAAACAATAACGTTAAAATGGATTCTTGAATTATGAGAATTTGAATATAGAAGTACATAATAAAAATGAATGTATTCATAATAACAATTGCATTAAAACAAGAAACACATTCATATATTCTAAACAAAAAGGTTGTGTAAAATCATATCAATTCAATAATAAGCTGAAAACACAATTTGTAAAACAGAAAACTATTCTATAACTATCTTAACAGAAGTATCCGATCCTATGATTTGCTTAACAATCTTTGTCGGTGCTTCATTGTCGCTTACCGTATCGGCGTCTAACTTTCGCATAACATAGTCCCAAAGGAGTGCACCATATCTTAGCCGGAGTAAATTAAAAATGAGTCAATAGAACCTTCAAGCTCTAGAACCATGAAGCACTTGAACAACTGATGTTGAACCTCAATGCTTTAACTGAGGACTATACCAAAAGGGGTAGTACCAAATAATTTGTACTGCTTTGGACTAAATTTTCTTTGAGGTCGGAGATTATATATATGTTAGGGTAGGAACTGATATAGGGCGATGAAGTAGGCAGGTGTTTAACAAAGAATTTTATTTCCTGCATCAAACACAACAAAAAGATAATTACATGCTTGGAAGTACAAATAATTAGGTTGGTACATTACTTTAATTGTTTTTAATGTAGGTTGTTTATGAGTTCAAATACATATAAATACATGTATATATGAAATATATGATTTTCATTATATACAAAATACAGTACATACAAAGTAGTGAATACATGAGTATAGAACAAAGACATGAATGCATAAAGAAAACTAATTATGACAACAAAAAAAATAACTTTGAGCTATGGCAATAATGATAAAACTATTGGTGTATTTACATCTAAATACAAAAAATAAAAATAATTGTACAAACTAAAATAAGTGTATGCGGACTCAAATACATATAAATACATCTAAGAATACCTTGTCCATTCGTATTTTCGAGCTACATCCTTTAGCAACCTCTTTTCCCTTGCTCCTAGAAGTAACCTCGATAGGTTTTTTTCTTCTTCTCTTTTTCACATTTAAGTTTTGTACATAAACTTGAGGAACATCACATGTTAATTTTTTCGAAGATTTTTTATCTTGACCTTGTTTCATAGTATCATTGCATATTTTTGTTCGCCTTTCGGCTTCCATGGTTGCTGATGAACCTGTCTATACACGTTCCTATTGATTGATTTGCAAATTGAAAGATGACCCATCAAAATTGAGTGCTTTAGTGGGTATACCTCGTGTAACCCTCTTCGGAGTTGTTGAAACAACCATCAAAGAGGAAATTTGAAGTTTTATGCTAAAAACCTAACAGTGGTAAAAATTAAAAAAAAAAGTGAAGAGAAAAAGAAGAAGCATAAACTGGCCCAAAACCCATAAACTTTGACACTTATCACTAATTTTTGGAGTAAAAACGTTGAAAGTGAGAGAAAGAATCGTGCTTTAACAATCATCACAATCTTGCAGTGAGTGAGAGAGAAAGAAGTGGAGAGAGAAAAAAGATGTATTTTGCAAAGATTTTGAGAGAGAATAACCGAAAGAATGAGAGAGAAAAACATAAATAGCGTATTTAACGCCTTAACGATATTGTTTACCATAAATACCTATTTTGCTATAAAAAATATAAGGTAGTTATAGAAAATAATATTTTAAAAGGGTTTTGATTTATAATAAATAGGGTGTAAACATTTGCTTACGGAGATGCTCGTCTTTATTTGGAATGAAGATGGATGAACATGCACTTGAGCCAGGAATTGATGAAATTCGGAGAAAATATGGAAGCGGTCACTATACTGGGGGAGGGGAGCAAGATATGACCGCGACTTAAGAAAAGAGTACCCTTGAAAATACTAAAGGAACGGGGGAATGACTACCTGTAATAAAGCACAGGCTAATACGAGCCAACCTGAAGAAGCAAGGCTCAGATTACCAGATGCTGGCCGTTGCTTAACTCCTTGTTCCGTAAACCGGTCGCTGGTAGATCTGATCGGATCCCGGACAAGCGAGAGCCCAGCCCTAGAGGAATACATAGTTTCCTGGCGCTTCATGGGACGGACGTTCGCAGTCCTCCTAAATAGTAAAATTGCCAAAGAAATACCCTTTAAAGTGCCTAAAATTTAATACTCCTAAATCTAATGGAGTTGATAGTGAAAGACTCCTACAACTGGAAGGAAATTGAAATTACTCAAATTAAATAATATTATTTTTTATATCAAAGGATTAAATATTAGGACAATTAAATGACTATTCGTAAATATTAAAAAAATTAAATGACTATTCCTACAAATTAGGAAAATAACCTAATTTACTATTTTGTTTAATGTGAAATTTCTTTTTAAAGGGTAAGAATAACGGATAATATTTTGCTAAAGGCTTTCTTTTAATATACAGTGTATTGGTAAAAATTAGACTCGCCATGTGGGTTTATTAAATGGCGATACGTATCAGCAAAGTTTGAAGAAAAGTAAAGAATGACATGTAAAGATGATATGTGAAATACCCCCGGGACAGAACATACCGTGCATATTAGCCTCGAAACTGATCATCATGAAATAGCCCAAATCAGATGCGGGAGAATATCTCATAATTACAAATAAGGAAGGAGTCAATTAATCCTGGATTATATGGGATTTACCATCATTACACCATCAGTTATAAATCAATTATTAATAAATGCAATAAATGATTGTAACGGTCAGAACAAGGCAATCAATCACGAGATTGACTCAATAAGCACAGGATTGACTCAACAGGCACGTGATTGACTCAACAGGCACGAGATTGACTCAACAGGCACGAGATTGGCTCAACAGGCACAAGATTGACTCAACAGACACGAGATTGACTCATCCGTTACGGAATTAACTCATCAGTTATGGAATTAACTCATCACTTACTAAATTAACTCATCAGTTACGGAATTTTAACATTTACACAGCTGTTACAAGTCTTCCAAAAGTAATGGATGAATTGAGTAAATGCTCATAATGGACACATAATTCAAGGAGAATGGTTACTTAGATTTAGTCCTATAAATAAACAAGTCTTCCAAAAGTAATGGATGAATTGAGTAAATGCTCATAATGGACACATAATTCAAGGAAAATGGTTACTTAGATTTAGTCCTATAAATAAACATACTTTTACCACCATTAGGGGAGTCTAATTTTCTTCTCTACAATTCTATACATTGTAATTTATAGCATATTGCTCTCAAGTTAGCCAAAGTTCGTCCCTTCAAGCTCTGTTCGACTCATTATCCTATCAAGGATCATTCAATAAGAATTCTTTCTTCTCTGCTTTATTTTTGTTATATTATCTGTGATTGAATTTATTTTTCACTTCTCTATCACGTTGTATTAACAAAATTTTATATCTTTCGGATTGAATCAGTTGCTTGTGGCCCGTCATATAAAATAGCTTTGACCTTGAAAACTAGTTTTTGGGTTAAACAGTTTGGTTCCGTTGTAAGGAACTCAAGCAAATTTGCTATTCATCCAAAGATAGTAACAATTTTTGTTAATCACTTGTTTTCAGTTTAAACCTTCATGATGGCTAAAATTTTCCAATCAACACAGTTCAGGACAACCAAGTTGGAGATGGCTTTACCATGCAAAATAAAAAGGAAATAATAGCCATGATGATGATATAAGCAACAAACAGAGAAAAATAGAGAACATCGATATATTGGTACCGCAACTATTAGTACCAAAATTGATTATAACGGATTTGTATGAAACAGTTCCGGAATAGGAAATTCAGATACACCAGGTAATTTAATTTGCAAAAATTAGATCTAACCTTATAGAAACAGATCAAGGAACAAAACGAGCGGGTAGAACACCTCCGGAAATTCCTATCTATCCTACAAGAATGATATGCATAACCGTTGCAGCACCGAAATTTAAATAGAAGAAGACACGGTAAATCAAATCGACAGTAATAAGATGTCCAAAAACAGGGCCGGAGATCAAACAGATGCGATTCTTGGATGACCCGAATTTAATGCAAAAATCTAAAAAAACAGGTCCGAGCAAAGAGATACGAGATTTTCTTCATGGGTTGGAAAAGATCCGGATCTACCCGAACAGGTAAGGAATTACCTTGCTAAATTAGGAGGAACATGGGTAAAATACCCACGGGATTGCTTACAAAGATACCAGACTTAACAACTGAAAAAGAAGAGATATCTCGGGGATGAAATAGCCCACGAGGAAAGAAAGTTCATTAATAACCGTGGACAATTATATAAATATTTTTGGAAGCAATCATTGAATCAAAGGCATCAGAAGCCACAAGGTCAAATACTGAAGAACTAGAAATTATCATTGACTTCCCAAATACGAAGGACTACGTTGGTCGAGACTTGAACCGAATTTAAAAGTAAGGTGATTAAACTTTTACATATTGACAAAAATTGCTTTGCTTGTCTCCATGCTAACAGGTGTACCACCGGAGGTAAAGGTTTATATGCTCAATATTGACTCGTGGTCTAATCCGGTCAAGCAAAAGAAGAAACTAAAGACAAATAATAAAAGATAAAGTTACAGAACTTTGAAAGATCAGTTTAGTCCGAAAAGTCGAATCATTCGAACTTGCTATCTAACAACAATACATCATCACTTTCAAAATTCCGAGGAGAAAGATGATTGCCGGTACACTAATTGTCTTGGATGTCTCGGTAAATGCAATTTTAATTCAAGAAGATAAAGGTACACATTATCCTATCTATTATAGAATGCTCTTAGATACGGAAACTACATATCAATATTTTGATAAGTTGGCATTAATTGAAGTTGCCCTAAATCTAAGGGTTTAGTTTCAATGTCATTCAATTCCCGTAGTTACTATATTTTCATTGCGCAATATTTTGCATAAACATGATCTGTCAGGAAGGCTAGCTAAATGAGTAGTCGTACTAAGTGAATATGATATTGTTTATCAGTCACGTACGACTATAAAATTACAAATTTAGCAGATTTCATGATTAATTTTAGCTCGAACATGTTATTTCTGCGATAATTCTCGGGATCTGGACCTTATACACAATTAGGTCCACAAGTACTAAACTTCTCGAGTTAGGAACAATGCTTAGTGCCTATAAAAAAAGTAGTTAGATCATCCATAAAAGTTATTTTATTACTAACAACAAAGCTGAGTATGGAGCATATGCTACAGGGCTTAAATTAGCTTGGGGACTCAGAGCTAACGATTGATCAAATCCAAGAAAACTATGCAGCCCGATAAAATAGAGCCGGATGTGCTAGTCTCGGATCTACTGTTGATATCATTGACTCTGAAAACAACGCCGGGCACTTATTGAGAAATATCGTTTCCGGATCAAACAGTCTCGGGATTGATACATCTCTTATTTAGGCGATCCCTCATCTATCATCAATTAGAATAAAAATGAGGTAAGCCTGACTAATCTAATTTGAATTGGCATAATAAATTCATTTATTGCTTGCAGAATGGGACTTTACCCAAAGACAAGCATGCTCTCGATAACTCCGAGTGCGTCTCATCCCGTACTACCTGCCTTGTTGAAGGAGAATTATATCTGAGAATATTTAAGGCTCTAAAAGCTAAAATGCCACATAGACCAAACAAAGTAGTGAAAATTACTCCGGTAATAAGTATTTAAATCAAAACTCATCAAAGTCAGTATGAATAGCTCAAATCAAGATATGGGATGATCCTCGACAATATTTTGGAACCTCCGTAGTTCCCGATAAGAGTACAAAATACTTGATAAAAAGAGCTTCAGTACCGTCCCTATGTTGGAACTGGACCATTTGAAAGTCTATCAATATCGAAACTAACTATCCTATCGAGGACTATAAGACCGCGGATTGTCAAATTATGATTCCAGTGTTTGAGTTCTTATATCACAAAACTCAAATGCTAGGAAGATTACTTATACTTGAAGATTAGTCAATTTGACCTGACATTATAAGAAGTGATACAAACAATTGATTGCCTTGGGAGATAGAATTCCTAAGAGTATTCTGATATAATTCACCAGCTCAACTCATTTAGTTGTATTACTCATATCAAGCATAAACACTTCAAATAGTGTTGAATGAGTTCTTCAAAAATACGTATACTACACGTACACAAAAAGGATCGTGAACTCCATGTCAGAGTCAAGAATACCGCGATAAAAAATGAGAGTTTTACATCTAAGTCAAGATAAAGGTATGCAATTATGCCACCAGAATAAAGTTCACTTTGAACAAACACACAACTTATATTCGGTCCAACAACAACCATTCAAGCTAAATATATCAGCCTTTCTTAATGGCTAATTGTATTATGACTCGGATCGATTATCCCGTAAATCTCAAATATTATTTCGGACATGTGTCCGTTTTTACTTGGAAGTATGTTCATATACTCCAATTTAGATTCAAAATCCAATCAGATTAAATGTTTCTTCAGGACAAATCTATTAAGATATATATTTATTTTGGATCAATACTCCCTTAAACTCAATGTGTTACCAGGATCAATACTCCCGTAAATCTTAATGGGGTTAATACTCTTGTAAATCCTACTAGAATTAATAATCCCTCAGACTAAAAGTCTACTCAGATCAATCGATCCTATTTTACGCCTGAATGAAAAGGAGACGTCCTATTCATAACGTTTAAAGTATATAAAAGAGCTCTCTTTTATTTAAAAGTTAGACACCCAAAGGTACAACTTTAGACATTGCACAAGTAACGATGCATCCAAATATATATTTTAAGTCTAAAAGACTAAGTATGAGCACTCAAATAATTTTCTAAAGTGCCAAAAAAAACTTATACTTGGATAAATTCTCTAAAAAACCAAATGATGATATTAGACTCGAAAGATACGAGGAACACTGTATTATTTCCGGTCTAGGTTACAACCCTTTTGATAAAAAAAGGGGTTAAACAGTCATCATCTAAATATATACCTCCGAGTCCCGTATATTTTTCCTTTTTCAGGAAATGGACCACATGGAAGGAATAATCAAATGCTCGAGATTTCATACTTCAAAGCTCTAACACTTAAGGGACTATATATATGGAAGGCAAAGAAGACTATATATGGAAGGCAAATAAGACTAGAGAAATCAAAATTCAAGTCAAAGAAGACTAGAAAAATCAAAATTCAAGTCAAGCCTAAGATCTACCCAACAAATCGAAAGTTAAGAGCAAAGTCACCAGCTAAAAACACAAGCCCGACTCAAAAACCTTTGAAAACATATTCGTAAATACATACGAATGTTTCAAAAAAGGTTAAAGGCAGAATATTAGTTACGGGTAAAAATGCATATCTTTGTACTTACTCAAAAACTGTTGTAAATGAAAACAGTTACGAATGAAAAAGCATTACCCTTGTATTCATTTGAAAACTGTTATCAATAACATAGTTATGGGTAAAAATTTATACCCTTATATTTAAAACTATTATAAACAAAAATAGTTATCCCCTTGTACTAATTTAAAAAACTGTTGCAAAAGAAAAACAATTACGAGTGCAAGCTTATATTGAATCTGTTAAAAGAAAAAACAGTTGCAAAATGAGTTATAGACGATACACAAACACACGTGAAATGTTATGAAAGTTCAATGTAAAAACTCTCTCCAAAATATTGTTAAAGAAAAATATGTGAAAATTCCTATCTCTCTTTTGTATGTTTACACCATTATGAAGTTGAGACGTCTTCTTCATTAATTGTCGTTCATAAAAGGGCCCTCTTTTATAATTCGTGCTTATTCAATAAGCCGCGGAGCATTAAATTATTTTTAATACAAAGTTGAAGGGTAAAATAAAAACCCAAACATTAAAATAGGCAGAAAATAAAGCCGAAATATATATATCAAACTTTGTAAACATAAGGCAAAGATTTATCTTCAAACCCCGAAATATGACATGGGTAAACCAACCGATTATTGACGAAAGGAACATAAGCGGTGAAGTTAGCATTTGAATCTCTAAGTTCTGCACTCTTTTTTCCTTCGTCCGATTTTTGTCCCTATTGGGTTTTTCCGGCAAGGTTTTTAATGAGGCAGAGGCAAGGATGAAAAGGATAAAATCTTTCATTTCCCGGTCACATCATAGTAAGTAACCGAAAAGTGGGGGGACTATCTATATTGGTAAAAATTAGACTCACCATGTAGGTATATTAAATGGCGATACGTGTCAGCAAAGTTTGAAGAAAAGTGAAGAATGACATGTAAAGATGATATGTGAAATATCCCGAGACCGAACATACCGTGCCTGTTAGTCACGAAACTGATCATCATGAAATAGCCTAGATCAGATGCGGGAGAATATCTCATAATTACAAAGAAGGAAGGAGTCAATTAATTCTGGATTATATGGGATTTACCATCATTACACCATCAGTTACAAATCAATTATTAATAAATTTAATATATGATTGTAACGGTCAGAGCAAGGCAATCAATCACGAGATTGACTCAACAGGCACGGGATTGATTCAACAGGCACGGGATTGACTCAACAGGCACGTGATTGACTCAACAGACACGGGATTGACTCAACAGGCACGGGATTAACTCAACAGGCACGGGATTGACTCAACAGGCACGAGATTGGCTCAACAGGCACGAGATTGACTCAACAGACACGGGATTGACTCATCCGTTACGGAATTAACTCATCAGTTATGGAATTAACTCATCAGTTACGAAATTAACTCATCAATTACGGAATTTTAACATTTACACAGCTGTTACAAGTCTTCCAAAAGTAAAGGATGAATTGAGTAAATGCTCATAATGGACACATAATTCAAGGAGAATGGTTACTTAGATTTAGTCCTATAAATAAACATACTTTTACCACCATTTAGGGAATCTAATTTTCTTCTCTACAATTCTATACATTGTAATTTATAGCATATTACTCTCAAGTTAGCCAAAGTTCGGCCCTTCAAGCTCTGTTCGACTCATTATCCTATCAAGGATCATTCAATAAGAATTCTTTCTTCTCTATTTTTGTTATATTATCTGTGATTGAATTTATTTCTTACTTTTCTATCACGTTGTATTAACAAAATTTTATATCTTTCGGATTGAATCAGTTGCTTGTGGCCCGTCATATAAAATAGCTTTGACCTTGAAAACTATTTTTTGGGTTAAACATACAGTAGATTGATAGATAGATTAATGGTGAACTTTTTTTCCATAACTTAGACCATCTCCAACCCTAACACCAAATTTCACACCAAAATAACGTAACACCAAATTTACTCCAACCATAATACCATTTTTTACACCAAAAAATAATATTTCTTCTCTCTTTTCTATATTATATTATTATCTTCTATTTAAATTTTATTTTTTATTTTCTTCAAACAAATACTATCTTTTTTTTCCTTCATATTAATTATATATAATTACATTCACCACTTATATAATTATTTATTAAATAATGGTTATATTTTTTATACAATTATAATAATAATAATAAAATTAACTTATAATTTTATATAAATATAATATATACAAAATTTAATAAATAAAAAAAATAGGATATAAAATTAAAATTATAAAGATCTTAATATAAAATTAATTATATACACAATATATGATAAATTAAAAGTTTAAAAAATAAATAGATGAATAAAATAATAATAAATCAAATTTGGTGTGATGAATAGTGTTATGTACTATAATGGTGCAAGATTTGGTGTTCCATTGGAGCAAAAAAATACCAAATTTTACACCATATTTGGATTAGATGCAAAATTTGGTGCAGCCTTGAAAATGGCCTTAGTACATTGACTTATTGTATTTTCCGCAAACATGTTCCTCATACATGATTAAGTAATGCATTTATTCGGCGATTCTTTAACGACCAAAAATTTCAAGTTCTGTGCAATTAAGTTGATCACAAAATGACCTGAACTAAAGGTTCACTCTTCATCGTCTATGCCTTTTGCCTATTTCATCCCTTTTAATAGCCTGTTTGGCCAAGCTTTTTTTTGGCCAAAAGTATTTTTTTTTGGGCCAAAAATACTTTTGGCCAAAAATTAAGGTGTTTGGCCAAGCTTAATGGAAGGGAAAAAAGTGCTTTTGAGGAGAAACAAAAACAGTTTTGGAGAAGTAGAAAAAAGTAGTTTCTCTCCAAAAGTACTTTTTTGAGAAGCCCTTTTGAGAAAAATATACTTAGAAGCAGTTTTTAACAGCTTTGCCAAACACTAATTGCTACTCAGAAATGCTTTTCAAAGTAATAGCTCGTTTGGCCAAGCTGCAAAAATCTTATTTTGAGAAGTGCTTTTCTTAAAAGTACTTTTGGTGAGAAGCAGTTTGTATTTGGATAATTAGTTTGAAAAGCACTTCTGAGCAGCAATTAGTGTTTGGCCAAGCTTTAAAAAACTGCTTCTAAGTGCATTTTTATCAAAAGTGCTTTTGAAGAGAAGCTACTTTTTTCTGCGTCTCCAAAACTGCTTCTGCTTCTCCTCAAAAACACTTTTTTCCCTTCTAAAAGCTTGGCCAAACACCTCAATTTTTGGCCAAAAGTGCATTTGGCAAAAAAAAAGCACTTTTGGCCAAAAAGAAGCTTGGCCAAACAGGCTATAATTAGCCAAACACAAACTGCTTCTTACCAAAAGTACTTTTGAGAAAAGCACTTTTGAAAAAAAGTGCTTCTCAAAATAAGCTGATTTTTGCAGCTTGGCCAAACGGGCTATAAGTCTGAATGTCTAAACACGATTTAGAATCAAGGATTGCGCCTCAATAGTATTGATATTTGTGAAGAATTAACCCAAATAGTCGTCCACCTAATCTCCTAAATTAAAAATAGCCGGCGGATGTATAATATATATGTAATTCTTATATAATATATGTACAACCATGTATATTTAATAGTATATAATTTATGTATACCGGCTAGAAAAAATAAACAGTGAATCTGACCGGCTAATGTGTAACAATCCCTCGATTTGGGAAGAAATTAAAAAATAGCCAGATTTACAACTGGTAGTTCAAAAATAGCCCAATTTCAAAAGTAATCAAAATTTAGCCACTCTTATGCAAAAATAAATTTGAGCGAAAACATTGTTCAAAATCCGAAAAATACTCCAGTATATTATGCTGGAGTTCAGCATAAGTATACTTGAGCTCCAGCATATTATACTGGAGTTCCAGGATAAGTATGCTGGAACTCCAACATAATATGATGGAGTTCCAGCATAAGTACACCAGAACTCCAACATAATATACTGGAGTTCCAGCAAGTATACTTGTCCAGTATAATATACTGGAGTTTGAAGCACTGGTGCTTCAGTCTTCAGTATATTATACTGGAGCCAGCAAAGTATACTGGTCCAGTATAATATACTGGAGTTCATACACAGGTGCACCGAACTCCAGTATATTATGCTGGATCGGTCTCTATTACAGCAAAATAGTAGTTATTTTTCATTAACTTGGTAAACGCTGACTATTTTTGAATGACTAATCCGAAAACTGGCTATTACATGCTATTTTTACCTCGATTTGTCTGCCTTTCAGCCCAATGAGAAAGTGTTGGGCCAAGGCCCCTCTCGTCCTTGATTTTGGGTTTCAACTGAAGATTCTTTTTGCAGTTCAGCAAACTGTAACTTTACATAACTAGCTCCTAATGGCTATGTAAGTTAAAATAAAATTATCATTGGTCTATTAACGTAAAAACAAAAATAGCAAAATGAATTTGAAACCGCTTTGAAAAAGGTCGAAAATGTTGGTAAATTGTACTGTACTAGTATTATATTCATTATTAAAGTTATTTTCGTGCAGAAAAAAAAAAAAGTGAAGAAGTAGTAAGGTAAAAAATAAAAGAACCCGCTATTTTAATGTAAAGCAAGAGTTAGGGTTTCTTTTCCCAAAAATTTTAAGTCGAGCAGCTCAGCCATGGTGGAAACTGAACCTCAAGCCTCCGAAACCGTAGCACAAACCGAGAAAGAAGAAACTTCCGCACAGAAAATGGACGTGGAAGCTCAAGCCGCCGATGATGCGGCTGAGAACGGCGGCTCGAAGCGTGTAAGGGAGGAGGGAGACGAGCTAGGGGTTAATGGAGAGAATGGAGACGACACGAAGAAGCCGAAGGTCGACAACTCCGTGGAAGAAGAAAAGAAAGATGGGTCGGATCCTGTTAGTGTGGGTCCGAAGAGCTTTGGGTCGTCGGTGGAGATGTTTGATTACTTTTACAAACTCCTCCATTCCTGGACTCTCAATCTCAATCTCAACAAGGTAAAAATATCACACTGTTTGTATTAATCTTGTTATCAAAGATGTCACATATTCAGCATATTTCACAAAATGAGCAGGTGATTATTGCTTTTAATATTGTGTAAAGCAAGATTTGGTTTTTACCCTGTCCTGCGGTTCTCTGGTTTAGTTGGTTATGTATGGGCAATGGACTGTGAAAATTTGGGACTTTTTGGGTTGGCTATTTAGTATCTTTTACTTTTGATTTTCCATTTCATTAGAACATCAAACTGCATTATATCATACTCGCATCGACGTCAAAATGACTAATATGGATTGCTTAGTTATTATATTTTGTTCTCTGAAAAATTGCCTTTAAATATAGAGGATTTAACACCTCATTTGACTGTACATCCATTTTAGATATGTGTGTGTTTTGACAACAAACATCTTTTTCTTTTGTTACTTGGATAATCTTGTAGCTGCCTCTGGTTATAGTCGTAATCTTTCTATGGCCTAAATTAGAGGTGTTAGTCAATTCGGACTTTATTGGTTGCAATCGGAATGATTGTCTATTTGATTTGATTTTGCTATGAATACCACTCCATCCTCAATTCATGTTGCTCAGAGATTGCCTTTAGGCTCCATTTGGAATTCACTTACTTTCTTGCCTGTTGGACTATACTTGGCCTTTTGTTGGGGTCAAATTAATATCTTTGTCGGATTGGTGCTTTCAACTCGATCTAATTATTGAGAGCAAAAAATGGCCAAATACTTGCTCAGAAATGTATATCATTTGTATCAGTCATAACGTTAGAGAGGAGTTAATAGTTATTCCTGCACAAGAACGTCGATTTCATAAGGATATTCTGTTGGAACTATGATTCAGCTCTCATGGATTCTCATTTTGGAACTAAATCTTGGCATTGGAGATACTTGGAATGTTACATTTATTACTTACATTGAGTACTTGATATGATGATCATGATCACTTATGTTTTGTTGGTTTGGTGTCGCAGTATGAGCACATGCTGCTACTTGACTTACTTAAGAAGGGTCATTCAGAACCAGAGAAGAAGATTGGTACAGGAGTTCGCTCTTTCCAAATCCGATTTCATCCACAGTTCAAAAGTCGCTGCTTCTTTGTTGTTAGGGAAGATGATTCCATGGATGATTTTAGCTTTAGGAAGTGTGTAGATCAGATACAACCCCTTCCAGCGAATATGCAAGTAAAACATTATGCTAACGGTGGAAAAGGTGGTGGCGGAAGAGGAGGAGGATATGGGCGTGGTCGAGGAAGGGGAGGGAGGTCAAGATACTAAACAAGCTGACAGTAGACTGCCAGATTCTTCTGATCAGTCTTGTTACGTGCTGTTTAAAATCCAAATTTTGGTCTGTTACATCTATGTTCCCGCAGTTTTGTCATAATGTATTTTGCTGGCTTAAGTCTCATGGCTGTAAGAACTACATGAAATAACATTTTATTGGCGCATCACCTATTATCTTTACCAAAAGCTGGTTAAATTGTTCAATATGAGAAGCCTTCTGATTGTTGTCTGATATTTTGACCCATGAAACTGCAAACCCCCCCCCCCCCCCCC
>MU729412.1:94774-104979 GCA_026770625.1 Nicotiana glauca
AAAAAAAAAAAAAAAAAAGGGAAGGAATGTACAAACATCTAAGGCAGAGCAAGTTTGGAGGTAAAGAAGGAATAAGGATTTTAGCTTTTATTAACTGATATTGTAATAACTGCATGTAATCACTATCATATGTATGTTTAGTAGAAAAAATAAAAGCTAAATGTATTCATAGGGTAAAACTTTTTACACTGCAATATGAGTAAACTTTAATTAAAACCAGGGATTTTATTGACAAAAGAAAAAGAAGAACCTCATCACAACGTGACACTTTTTTGTTGGGCGTGGGCTTAAGAACCATCAAAATTAACAAAGCTTTCTTCACGGTAACATGGTAATAATCTCTGTTCCAAATATCTAGGGAAAAATTTAGTGGCAAAAGTCAGTACTAACCTCCAGTATTAAATACTGGTTTTTATTAATTATAACCAATAAATGCTACCATAAGTATCAGTAGCCCACCACTACTTATCATTTCGGATAAGTAGAATAAATTAGACATTACACTCTATATTGAAGGATAAATAAATATAATCGTAACTTCCCTAAGCGTTATATACACCCCTAAATGAAACGAATGATGAGTGATGTAACATTAACTCTGTTCTTTTATGAGTGAATGATTGCTAATTTGCTTACGTTATGTGAGTTTACTTTCAGTATATTTCGAACACACGAGTTCAACTCTATTGCTAAGAATATGAGTCAAAACCAAGAATTCTGTTGTCCACCAAAGGTAAAGAGAAAAATAAGAAAAACAAAATTTGGAATGACAATTGTGACAGCGAGGTGCTTATGGATTTAGTAATAAAGATTATTATTTTCTTGAAATTGTATCATTTATAGTTAATAAAGTCTGGTTTTGAACTTAAACCTGAGTGGAGAAAAAAAAAACCGCATGAATAAACTATTAAGCACCCAAGAGATGGCCATGGGGCGGCGCGGGGTAGGGCAGTTGCGATGCGGGTTTAGCCATAACCTGCAAAGAGTTCAACCCGGACCCCATAGCAAAACTTGTTTGTTTTCAATCCGCCTCGCATAAATCTCATCGCGCAAAATAAAAATTCCTTTTTTTAATTTTAATGAGTAGTTTCTCTTTGAATTTTTTTTAAAAAAAAATTACCAATGGCCTATGGCATTCTGTTTTTTTTTTGTTTGGTCGTTCCAGCTATGCTATTAATGTATGTTGTCTGCTACTAATATTGGTTAGAAAATATCTTTTAGCGTATTACTTTATAGGAGTAGTAATTTGATTACTGAGTTAATTATATTAATCAATTTTAGATATATCTTCTTAAAACTACTATACTACATTCCTATTAGATAGAGACATCGATACTAATTCTTAATGATTAATAACACGACACTAAATCTCATATATATTTTTTTCTTTTTGAGAACTATGACAAAGATAAAGTTGTCAAAGAGTGCTGGTCAAGATATTTGTTCTTATCGAACGCTTAAAGAAACTTAAGGAAAACAAAAAAGGAGGAAAAAAGCTTGAATTATTGATAATATCTGAATATGTTCAGATTTATAGTTAAAATATGACCCACAAGTTTAAGCTTAAAGGAACAAGAAAAGAGGAGTAAATTAATGAACTAACGAAATTCAGAATAAAAATACAAAGATGAGCAAGGGAAAGTTTATAATACAAATACCAATTGAGAAAGCAAATCACAACTTTACTTGAACAAACAATGGAAAGCATTTGAATATTCATTAACGAAAAGCAACAACTGTACGATGCAGGTCTTATATAAAAGTCTAAACCGCAACTGCCTTTTAATTTTATAAGATTGCTTAAACCTGCCCCGCACTCGTCCCCGCACCATAAACTTAAACTCATCCTGCCCCGCATAAGCTTGAACTCGCCCTAAGCTTGAACTCGCCCTAATCATACCGTTTGTCATCCCTTTCACTATATTCGAAAAGTAAGCTCTTTCAAATCTTATTGAATGTCTAGTAAAGGAATGAATTTACCATAACAAAATCGTTTCTCTAGTTACTGTGCTTGTTTTGTTAGTATAACTTTGGGATATAGCAATGCAATTAAAATCCTCGGGTTTGATAGTCCCTAGGAAATGGATAGTTCCCATATATATGGATCTAATACTCATGTTATTTCTGTTATATTTCACAACTCCTTAATTCTATCTGTTTTCAGGTTTATTTTATTTTATTTATTTTCTGCATAAAGACGTGAAGCTGGTCTATGGAAATTAGATGGTGATTTTATTTAATTTAGGATCAATTTTCCAAAAGAATTCATGATTGTATCTCTTCCCAGACGTACGTACGTGGGCACAAAACACATAAATCAAAAATGAAATAATTAATGTTAAACATGCATGTATAACGACGGCGCACGATTTCCAGTGCACTTAATTCTCATAATTACTTTCACATTAATCACTTCTCAGTTTCAATCCGCCTTTTCTTCTCCTCACCCCATTTTCCCTACTTCATAATAATCCAAGGCCAGAAATTCCTTAATCCTTATACTTTTTTTTTCTTCATTTTCATGGGTGCAAATTTGGACGTCTAAGTACTTAAACTTATAATCCAACACCTGATCAAAGTCATTATTTGATCAAATATGAGAAGTCAGTCAAACTTCGAAATAATTACTAACCAAGAAAATCATCAAGACGTATTCTCCTTTCCTACCCAACTTCCTTCCCTTGAATTCAGGTGATTATATTTAATTTTATGTACTACGTACTAGTGGAGTTTGCATTTTATAGTATTGGTTGATTCTCTCCTTAATTTTTGTTTTTTCCTTTTTTGTATGTGGGTGATTAATATACGTGAAAAACAGTGGATATTCAGGACACCACGCTATTGATTATCAGAATGATTTGTCTATTCAAGAATTTGATGCTAATCCCTTCATGGAATTTACTCTCGACGATCCCATGTATTCATCTTTCTATAGTACACCACTGCAGTGCCTAACCCCAGGTAGTGGTCATATATATAGTAACTATATATTGCAATAATTTTTTTTTCTGCAACTGGTACTTTTAAGAATTTTTATTTTTATTGACTATTTTCGAAATGTTACAGCCGCAGGAGAGTTACATTATGGCGATCTAGGAAATGGTTTTGGATTAAGTGACGAGCCCGGAAGTGGGAACAATCAACTATTGTTATGTGATAAAAATCAAGAGATAATCATAACAAATGATCATGTTGAGGAAATAACGAAAAAAGAGAAGGCTTCAAGGCAAGTAGAAGAGATAAATAGTACAAGAATGTTGTCTCGAGAAAACATTTCCAAGTACTTTTATATGCCTATAACACAAGCAGCCAAGGAACTCAATATCGGGTTGACACTATTGAAGAAAAGATGTAGGGAGTTGGGAATTCGAAGGTGGCCTCATCGGAAGTTGATGAGTCTTCAAACATTAATCAAGAATGTTAAGGTTCACTCTCTATATGCACGTCACTCTTGTTTCGATTATGTATACTTAATTTATGTGAATGAAATTTTTTATTTTCCGATATATACTGATAATATAAAAATTTCTACGCATACCTTTACCTGCTATATCTGGTTAGTAATTACTACAATGCAAGGTTATCTAGCAATGATGTTTATAGATTATTCCAAGAGTTTAACTAATATCCATCGACTTTTACACTATCAGGTCATCATTACGCGTTATGACATGTTCAATATTACATATCTTACTTTTTATAATATCCATAGACTTTTACACTATCAGGTCATCACTACGCACTATGACACGTTCAATATTACATATCTCACTTTTTATGAAAAGTTACAGTGGCATGATATAAGTAAGCTATCGGTGTATATAAGTTAAACTATCTGTAATAGGTTTTAATTGACTTGATAGTAGTAGTTTTTTACACAGTTGTGCAAAAGTTAAAACTCCTTATGATATGGTGATTGATGCATGTTGCAGGAACTGGAAAAGGGGGGAGGAAGTGGTATGGAGCAAAAGTTGAAGGATGTGATAAAGCTTTTGGAGGAAGAGAAAAAGATGTTGGAAGAAGTACCAGATATGGAACTTGAGGAGAAAACAAAGAGATTGAGGCAAGCTTGTTTCAAGGCTAACTACAAGAGGAGAAAGCTGATGAGTATGACAGAATTACAGGCTTCCTTCGGCAGTTACTGCAATAGTAGTCCAGCTGTTGGTATTGGTTATGGCCATAGGGAGGAGGAGGAAGATGATTATGATGATGAAGAGATTAAGTCTCTACTCGCTGACTGTTTCTCTTCAAGTAGCCCTACGTTGGATGACTGAACTTTTTCTTTGTATGTGTATTTTTTTCTAATCTTTTTTTAGCTAGTTCAAATTTCCATGCATGCGGAGTTAGTTTTTACTATATTAATGTAGTCGGTACGCTGGTCTCATGTTCGTAATTTCAGCTATATAAGGAGTAGTCTTTTTCCATTTCTATTTAATCTAGTTCGTGTCTTTGGGAGGAATTCGATCTCAAAGTACCATTAAACAAGTGGGGATAGGAGCGTAGCCAGAGACCAAGTTACTGGTTCGAACCCAATAACTTTGGTCCAAATTTATATTTATCTTAAAAATTCATTTAATGTATATAAATTTTCTATAAACTTTAAATCAAGACGACGTTCACCTTGGTTGATTTCACCACCACTAGAGTTTCCTAGGTGCCAATTGTTGGAGTGACGGGCAGATGCTTGTCAGCGTGCTGTTTCGTATGGAAATAGCCAGTACTCATACATGGATTAAGCTAATAAGTGCACTAGCGAGATGGGTAATAAAGTACGGAAATTAACGTACAAAGGAATACCTTAGTCTCTTAAAATGCAAATAATCCAGCCAAATAGTCCTGCAGGGAATCATCAACTGCTTTCAGAACTACCTGAATTATCACAACGACCCAAAAAATGATATATATATTGATGTGTTTATATAAGAAAATTAAATTATACTCCCTCCGTTTCAATTTATGTGAGCCTATTTCCTTTTTAGTCCGTACAAAAAAAAATGACTCCTTTCCTTATTTGGAAATAATATACCTTTACAGAATGATTTATAGCCACACAAAATATATGTGCATTATTTTACACAACAAAATCAAAAGTTTCTCCCTTTTCTTAAACTCCGTATCCAGTCAAATAAGTTCACATAAATTAAAACGGAGGGAATATATATTATAAAAGATGCATGAAATACTTAATGACCAATTTTTTGAGTGAAGATCGCTAATCATTGGTATTTCGCCGTACTCATTAACAATCTCCAATTAGCTGGTACATAGAATTTTGTAGCACATCGGTCCAACTTCAAAAGTCAGTACAATATTTCTCTTCTTTAGAAGAGGGCAAAAGAGGGCAGGACTTTTGACATGTTTGCTTGGAATCTTTTTAAAGAAGCTTGCGGGAACTTCAGTCATTTCTCATCAGCTATATACGTACCCTTTTATGCTCTTTCCAGATATATGTGTACGTTTTGTGCTACACCCGCATGTATGCTTTTCTTCTGTTTCAACATATTCCTTACCAAAGCACACACAAGAAAAAGCATCAGAGAAACGATCCATCACAAGACCAATTCGAAATTGGTAAAAATTCAAATTTGAAGTTAAGATTTGAGATTAATTCAAAGTTATTTTGCTCGATTATTGCTTTGTATCAGTTTTGCTCCTTAGTTTCTAGCTTTTAATCCATTGTTTGTACCTGCGATTTGTTCTTAGTCTTTAATATCAATTCATTTCAGATAATCTCTCACCGATACGTATAGCTTTTAAGCTACTCCCACATGTATGCTTTCTTCTCTTCTAATATCATACATATACAATGAAGTTACATAGCTTACTCAGATTTTCTACTTTCTCTCTCAAATCTCCTGAACTTTCAGGTAAATTTCGTACACTTAAATATTAATTTTGTTGTTTTCAATGTATTGTTTCTCTTTTTTTTTGTTCCAATTTGTTTCAACCCACACAAGATCCGAAAATTTTCGAGTTAGAGTTTGATGGATGAAATTGGGGGAATTTTTTTTTTTTTTGGGGACGGGTTGCCGAACAGACACTGCTTCTCTCCTCCTCTTCTTTTCCAATCCATGTCGAATCTCCCCTAATCCAGTAAGGTATAAATTTTTTGACTCTATCTTTCTTCTCTTTAGTAACTTGCAGGTAATTATCTTTTCTTGGTTTTTCCTTTTGGCTCTATTTTTATGTGATTTTTTCATCTACTGTGAATTTTTCTTTCGGTAGATAGTTGAGTTTCTGATCATTTATTAGTTTGTATGTTGATTTAAAGCTGAAAATTATTTTCATACATCACTTATGTTATTTGATTTTGAAATTGAATCTATAGCTGCAACTACTTTTTTTTCTCCTTTTTCTTGGTTCTTCCTTCCCTTTGGATCGTTATCGTTAGTTTTGAAATTTAATGTTTTCTTATATCTTCTCCTCTCATTTTTTTTAAAAATCTTTTTTGCCCTTTGTATTCTTTGGCTAATTCTGAAGTTTAGTGGCTATGGCAAGTTTAAATTGGCCAATTAAATTTTTGCTTTTTACTTGTTGGGTTATGGCATGTCCAGATTGGAGAAATTTGAGTTCGATATTAAAGTCACCAGATAAATTTTTTTCATTTCATATTTTTGAGTGGTCGAATTGTGATAGATATAAATCGACTATTTGTGCCTCTTTTGATGATTGATTGCGAAAGAGCACAAATCTTGGTGTGCGATTTTCTTCCTTGATTGATAACATATGTGAATTTTGATTGCATTGAGCTATACCAATATTTTACCTTTTGAGTTTGGCATCACCATTTAATTTTCGGTGAAGTTAGGGAAAATAAAAGCCGCAACGTTGTATCGAGAGGTGATGAAGTCGTTAAAATTGGTGATAAGACTTTTATAGTCATGTGTAGCAGAATTAACGTTTGAATTAAGATGATTTTCAAATATTCATAGATTTAGCTTTATTCTATTTTCTACCATTTGGACTGTTGTTGCCTTAGTGTTCTTATCCATTCAGTAAAAGCAAATCACAACTTATTCTTTGATCAAGCTTTTCAATTCAGTAAGATCTGCTAGATCTTTTTATGTCATATGTTTTATTGCAGAATATTAGAAAATGAAAGTGTTAGCTTCCTCTTCTGTTTTTCCTTTTTGATAAGTAAACCGATAACTCTTTATAGCTCGAATTTGATGGTCATGATTGATAAAGGTTGCTTCTACATGTTCTGAAATGAACTGTTTGCTACATATTTTCGTTGAAGGAATTCTAGTGTATGTTTTTCATATAACATGCTGCATTATTTATAAAATTTTTAAGTAGATCTCTTCGCAAAACTTAATGTGAGCTTTTGAGCATCTCTTCATCTTCCTCAAATTGCTTCTACTGCAGGTATGTTTTTAATCAATTTTGCACCTTTTTTTTTTGCTTTGCATCTGATGAATTATCAGTTACAAAAGCTAAGCAGTACACTCCTGCACTTTATTGTACTCCAAATGCGGCAGAATTCACACTTTCTTCTGATTCCAAATTTGATCCTTTATACTGAGACAAAATCCATCATTATTTGCCAATAAAACAAAATTCCCACTTTCTGCCATCCTATTACAACGTCGACTTCAAAAGGGCTATTTTACCTACTTTTTGGTTATTTGTTTTTGTTCCTTCACCAAATGGCTCAGTTCTTTCAAGGAATTCATCATTAGGTTGGGGAATCCTTCTTAAATAGTATTCACGTACTTGATTCAGTGCGTTATCTGGACTGAATCCTTGATCCAAATGGCTCAGTTCTGGAATTTACTTTCAATCAATTTCAACACACATGCAAATTTAGGGTTGAGATCAATTCTTGATCTCAATCCGCTGATGATACTGATGTGGGTAAATTCTGAAGTTCAGTGGCCGTTGTAGGTTTTTTCCCCTATTTCTTCTCTGATGTTCCTCACATCTTTTTTCCTTTCTTTTAATTTTTTCCATATCTTCTTTTAGGTTATGTTCACAAATTTTTATTTTACGACTCGATGGTTGGTGTGTGTTAAATCAAGCGATAAAAATGTATATTTGATCAAGAAGATTACTGAATTTCGGATTTGGCTTTTCTCGGTTCTTCACATACTTCTTGACTTTGCAATCACATACTTCTTGACTTTGCAATTTCCTGGCTGATGTATATGCTAAATTGTGTATAGGTATTAATTTAAGGTTTTTATTTATGAAATTATTTGGGTGGCGCTAACTTTCCCTAACTGGTAGGGACAATATGATTAAACTGGTTGTTGTTTAATTATCACATGTATGATTGCTTCTAAATCTTAGGTTGTTCTAATTTTTTATTTTTCTCCTCTGTTTTGGTTGGAGTTATCTATTACTAATATTATTTCCCCCCGATTTTTTCTCTTTGTTATTGCAGCGCTTGAGATCCCTTGTGATTGTCGTGTAGCATGTTATTCAGTAGCACTGGAAGGTAAATTTTCTAACCTCTAATCATTTATGTATAGATGTTGTAAGTTTTTGCATCGGTTCTTTACTTAGTGATCACGCCCAACTATGACTTATAAAAAGAACAATGCGGTCATTGCAAATATAATCCAGTTTACAAGTCCCGAGTCGAATCCCACAGAGAACTAAGGTTTAGCTACAACTGTTCACTATCACCAAGAAAACAAGCTTGAACAATTCCTAACTTATAGATATTTATATTCTTGTATTTAACTAATTAACTAACGAATTAAAATAGTAAATTAACAACTAAAGATACTGAGGGTTAGAGAAAATATTAAGGAGATCTAAAGTTATGATTTCCCCTATTGTCGGAATCCTTCCCGCTATGTCTTCTATAATTTCGCCTAAGTATTCTCTACCGATCATGAGCACTCTTATTACCGTAAATCTCTCCCGAGTAATTACGACAATTTACTAGACGCACTCTTCCGAGCTACGCTAGCTGGCTTTTAATACAGCTCACTTCAGATCGCACCCAAGGCTTCGTTATCTCTAATCCCACCTTTAAACCCTCAGTTATTGATCCCTCATATACTTTGGGAGTAGTGTTGTTTAACAATTACCTAAATATACACTCTCTCCCGAGTTATGCATACTAAATAGGCACAGCTAATTGAGAGATCTTCAACCAACCACAATATAAAACGTAGTTGAACAAATAGAGATAAGCTATGGCTCAATTATATAAAAATATAATAAGAATTTATCCTACAAGAGTTTCTATCAAAACTCTAGATAACAAATTAACTATTCATGATGGTATGTAAAACTACAATACTAAAAGTCATAACCAACAATGAAAAATAGGAAGCGGAAGGAAAAACTCGTAGAGGAATTCCATGCCTTGCTCCTCGCATGTTCTTGCCTCCAAGGGTTTTGTCTAACCCCAAAGTAGTGTCTTTCCCTTCTTTTGGCCAGCTTCTTTCGTTTAATATAGGGTTTAGGGCTTAAAATCCCGTGTTTTGCACTTTGGTCCCTGAGATTTTCGCTTCCTTCCGCGGTCCTACCGCGGTTACGTCAGGACCTCTGCCAGAGTGGCCTTCAGAATCTGCAGCAATATTCTGCCGCGGTCCTACCGCGGTTACGCCCTGTTCCGTTTGGAATTTAGAAAAACGTAAAACATGTAAGTTGTAGCCCTTTGAGTTAGCTTTCCAACTATTTATTGTGAATCCCAAATGGATTTCTGAACAAAAAGTTATGTACATTTTACTAGACAGTGCGTAATATACCTACTCTAGTCTTTGTTTTGTTGTTTTATCATCCGTTGATCTCCGAATACGATCCCGGCTTAATTCCTTGGGATTTTACTCAGACTTCAAAGCTCAAATCACTTGAATTCATTCCATAACATCTATATAGCTCGTAATCACTCCTACAAGGCATAAAATACACCGTTAGTGCAAAACACTAGCGATTAAAGCGCAAACTCAACTAAAGTGCAGTAAATTAGAGTGTAATAATCGACTAAAATATGTAATTATAGCCTATCATCAACACCCCACACTTAAACCATTGCTCGTCCTCGAGCAGTCAAACTATACTTTTTATAGATACGACCTTTTTAAACAATTCTCCTAACTCATCACACCAAGAGTATTTAAAATAGACTCATCATAAAAGCGTAACATCTTCACCTCAAGATTCGACTCACTAGTACCACACATTATTCACAACTCACCTACTTACTCTAACATAGAGGTCACTGACATTACCTTTCCTTCATGAAT
>MU729413.1:5165-16268 GCA_026770625.1 Nicotiana glauca
TTGTTGCTTTTGGGGGGGAGGGGGGGAGCAAAACCTGTAACAAACATCGATGTGAAGTTAAGCCTTTTGGGGAGCTTGAACTTTTACCTGTTGAATTTTTATATCCTCCTAGAAGAAGCTTCTTGCGGTATCCTTTTGGCTTCTCACTTATTCTTAGTTCTACCTTGCTTTTTAGGTTGCAATAGATTCTGCGACTCCACTTGATGATGCTGGTCCAAGTAGTCAGTACATGATGGATCCTCCTCCTCCTCCTGAACCATATGGGGGATATGGTGGTCCTATGCGTTCCTATAGCAGGATGTATGGGGGCCTGGACTATGATGATGTAAGTATTTGAACCTTACTTTGGTAAACTTCTCTCGATGTTATCTTTCGCTTATTACTCCGTGATAGAATTGCTTTCTCATTTATAACATCCTTTTTCATCCGGATGATTTTAAAATCCCCCCTCAAAAAAAGGGTCAATTACTGGACATTCGTCCTGCTTGTTTCAGCTGGTCTTCCTGGAAACACGCTGGTGAAATTTGTTCCCTTGTCTGTTTGACCTGGGCATGACAATGCAACATCATGCTTTTCTTGTGAATGAAAGAACACTCTCTCTCTCTCTCTCATGTTGACTACATCTTTCTGTTGTTTTGGTGCAATGATTTTTACTTAAGGTGTAGTTTATTTGATTATTTGTTCATACCTCTTTCGTCGTTTTTTTAGGTTTGTTTCGCATGTATAGCATAAAAAATAGGCAGGATTATACTGATAATAGATATATTCAACCTTGGGCTTATGACTTGTCTATTTCTCGTTTGTCCTTTGATTCAACAGATGATAATTCTGATGATATAACCTTCAAATATTTGACTTCTCTGTTTTTGACAGTGGGGTTACGGCCTGGGTGGAGGGAGACCTTCAAGAGCAGATATGAGATACAGGCCCTACTAGCGTGTGCTAGTAGCTTGGGTGGCATGAAGTTGGAAGCTGTCTGAATTTCTATATGATAGGTGTTGGGTGTCAACCTATATACTATGTCATATTTGACTCAGCTTATTATGCGGACATTATGTGATATATGTGCTACTGATATTTCCTTAATTAAATTAAAGGATCAATATTGATGGATTTTGTAATTCACTTCCTGCTCGACCCATTGAATTGAAAGTGCAAAAGAAACAAAGATGAGAATTGTTTTTGTTTTTTTTTGTCATATTCCAAAGTATAAAAGTAGTTAAGTAACATAATCAATTAGGGTAATATTTTACATTTTTGCGGCTGAAGTTTTAGCGTAATCTGTTTGAGAGGCTGAGTGGTTGTTTACATGGTTCGTGTTTTGGGAGTCTTTCCGCCTGCGTAAAGTTAGGACCTTGGTTAGTACTGTTTGTTGAGTAGGATTTCACAGTGAAATTTTCCAGTATTTTCTTAAGAGTAAAGATTTTGGACCAGCAGAAATCAGCTGTACAGAATTCCGTCACAGATGGTGGCAACTGGCAAGGCTTGAATTACATAGAGAATACGTAGGTCAGAAACTGGATTGAACAGTCTGTTATGAGTAATCTGTTCCTTTGATCGCAAGGACGCTCTGACTAGAACCTAACGGATACGGCAAACATAACAACTGCTAAATGAGGCGATCTTAAAATACTTTCGAAACGGAATTATTCTCTGGGAATTTCTTCGAGGTTGATGGGAGTGACTTTCTGAGGTTGCACGTCTCATATCTTGGGCCTTCAACTGAGCATATCTAAGCTTGTTCAGAATCTTATCCATGGATGCTGACCTCCTCTTTTCTAGTTTCATCTGAAATGCAAACAATAGTTAAGTCCTTTTATCCTTGGCCTATCCTTTAAGACAAGTACACTGGATAGATATGTATATTAATCATTAGATGTACTCGGATATCAATCTTTATTCCAACGGACCTCAAGCTTTTGGATTGCTGCTTCCGCTTTAGCCTTCTGCAAGTTCTCCCAAGAAGTAATCCTTGCTTCCTCTCTTTGTGACCTTCGCAAAATGAGGAAAGACAGAACCGTTATCCCTATATAGTATTTTTTGCCCCTTGATAAATAAACCTATATCATAGTAATATTTGTTGCTTAGGGACATACATATTACCAAAAGACTGTCCATCTATCTCTTATATGTAGGGAATCTATCTGAGTTACCACCATTACTAGTGTTGTGAGAAGTATTCTACAAACTAAGTATTGCTGCTACTTGTCTAAATATTCTACAAACTTGTGAGAAGTAGGCGTTAAGGGCATAGGCATACTGGTTCACTTGAAAAAGAGGATAACAGATGCCCTTGCAAAGCATAAGAAGCAAAAACAAAATCTTGAAATGAATGGCATAGTGGCATACTTTGACATGTTCTCTGCTGCATTAGCAACATCCCAGGGTAATATTGAGCCAGTCACATCTGGTGTTTCTTTACTCGGTTTTCTCACCCGGCTTTTCCGAGAGTGTCCGAAAATGGGGGCTCCTTTGTCCACCAGCACATCCCGAATCTCGACTTTAGCAGAATGCTGCTTGTTCTGCTCCCCTCTGTATGGCCTTTCTTTGGGAGACGCATGGGTACTGCTATCGGGGCTCATCTGTGTTGCCATGTCTCTCCTTGACACTACGCAGCTAACAGAATCTGGCTCCTTGGTCCCATCATCTGGCCATAGGATTCATCAGCAACAAAAAAACATTAATTTATAGTGATGTACTTTTCTAAAGACAAATCTTTCTTCCAACACCTCATGTCTCATTGATTTCACAATATGTTCTATAATTAACCTTTTGCTTGTCAGCCTGATAATGTTTAAGAAGCCTCAAACAAGGGATGGAGATCAGGAAGGAACTTCGAGTGCAGTTAAGAAGCTTGATTAATGTCAAAAGGTTCCAAGAATTTCTCCAAAAACTAGGAATACTATTGCTAATGCTACATGTACGAGTAAGAGGTAGCAGGCACATGATGGAACCACCGTCATTAAAAAAACTATTGCCAATGCTGTGTGATAAGAATCTAAGATTCAAGAGTTGAAATAGAATAATGGAAAAAACTTAGGAAAGTATTGCTAAATCTTTTGGATAACAATGAACATTCGACAAATGAAAAGGTTTAATTATGCCATACCACAAATGCAAGTCTCTCTTTTTCTTCTCCTGGCAAAATGCTCTCAAATGATACTCGGTCATTTCATATGCATCCACTTTGCATAGGCTAATCAGTATACAACAACAACAAACCCAGTGTATTCTCACAGGTGAGGTCTGGAGAGGACAGTGCATACGCACACCTTACCTCTTGTAAAAGGTAGATAGGTTGTTCCCGGTAGACCCTCGGGCTCAGGAAAGACAAAAGGGAAGGGGAAAATGATAATCAGTATAAAGCAGGCAAAGTCCTGTTGCCAATGAATCTCTTTCATGTTCAATTCTACTCTATAAAGGGCAGCCCGGTAAAGTAAGTATAGGTCACACGGGACAACTTTACCGTTGTTCCAGGGCTCCCGTTTAATTCTACTCTATGTTATAACATATTTCTGCAATCGGGATAAAATGCATACCTTGGGAGCTTGGCACCGAAGATTCACTGCACAAATCTGACAGACTGGGAACACTAGTTGTTCGAGCCATACTATTCTCAGCATATAGAGCACCAGGATTTGTACCAGCACCATAATGAAGGGATACACCATCAGGCACCAGTACACCTGTTGTAAATGGTGAATTTGCAATGTAGTTACTTAAAGTTCCACCTTCTAGAACCGGCACGGAGGGTGAATAATTTGGTAAATACATAAGGCCAGGAGCCCCAAGAGGTCCACTTTTCGACTTGGGGCGCCTGTGGATTTGCGCGGTTGAAGTCTTCCAAACCCCATAACTAGACACTGGGCTAGTAATCCATCTTTCAGCATCATCCCATTTTGAAGGCACTGTCCTTCCACTATTGAAAGGCATCAATGCAGTGGCACTAATATGCCTCCTGCTGCTGTGAGTCGGCAATGGGACTCGTTCGGAGCTCCACCCTTTCTGATTATCTCCATATTCTGGTGTTGGTGGGCTTGTATATAAACCCGAATTCCTCAACAAAGTAGAGTTCTTGTTCATGATTTTCAATAGAGGCAAAATGCAAGTCACATTCTTGCTCCTCTTAGCTGAATATTGGAATAATAATCCTATCCAAGTAGGTGAGAAATTAGAGACCATAAATCTAAACTAGTTTCAAAATGTTTCAGTTCCACATTAAAGGCATAAGCCACCACATTCATTTTGTTGAACAACATAAAGAAATACTAGCAGCCTTTTCTTAACAAGAATGATAAATCTTGAAATTGTGGTCAATATTTTGTAGTCTGTGGCAATTAATCAATAGGTCACTTGAAAAGTCAGGAGCACTGGAAGAGTTGCGAAATAGTGGCAGTAAGGGAGCAAAATCGACAAAAATTTAAAGAGAAGTCCATTTTCAACCCCCCTAAATTTCATTAACTGTATCTCCCGCCGCCCCAGAAGTAAAGAACCAATAAGGAGGAAAGTTGGTTATTCCAATTGCCACTTATGTACCTCTAAATAAAAAGTTAAAAAGGAAAAAGTGCATCTTAAAAAGGAAGGGAGAAAGGGCAAGCAGCAAAAGCAACAAAAAGTTTAGCTTACCCTTTAAACTAATATTGCAGAGAGTTGAGCTTTTTTATCTCTAGTTTATAGTATCAACTTTGAGCTTCAGTAAAGCAGCTGAATCTTTGGTTACAGAGTGTGAACGAAAGGTATTGGTAGGAGTGATATCTGAAACAATATTTAAATCCCAGAGAGGAAAAAACAGAAAAAAGAATAAAGAAGAAAGAAATCAAGAATTTAATAATGTAGATTATAACAACATTATTATGGGATGTTTGACGAATGGCCCCTGCTATGCTATTTTGTGAAAAAAGAAGAAGGGTAAATAGAGAGTGAGATTCGATTCTTGTAATGTCAAACCATACTCATAAATGAGGGAATAGAAGAGAGGTTTTGTAACTATCAAAAAGGAGAGAACCGACAGAGTAGAAATGGTACAAACAAATGGGCATTCCCACCTGAGTTAGCTTCTTAAATTACTGGTTTTACTTTTTGGAGAGAATTTTAACTCACACAACAAACAATACCTCCATTCAAATCTTGACAAGTGGAAAAAAAATGGGTCCCACGAGATTAGCTTATTGTTTTATCAATCAAATACCTTGTTTTATTCAAACTAAAACATCTTCCACTAAAATCTCGTTACCACTTCCGGCAAATTTGCCTGCAGAACCTCATTTTCCCCTTTTTCTTTCTCTTTTGTTTTTACTCTTTTCGGCTCTCTCTCTCAAACACACACAATCATATAATCATGCGTTTCAATTTACGCGAACATGTTTCATTGGGGACGGGGTTTTAAAAAAAATAAAAACTTTTGAAATTTGTGATCCTAAACAAATCAAAAAGGGTCCAGAGTATTTGTGTGGTTATAAAAGCTTCTCATTAATGATAGAATTTTGTGTTTAAGTTAAATTATTACCAAATTTAAAAAGGAGTCGTTCTTTTTGGAACGGACCAAAAAGAAAATAAGTTTACATAAACTGGAACAAATATAGTAATTACTATTTAAACTTGAACGTTTGGCCATAAATTTCGCCAAAATATATTTGGGTTTTATTTGCAAACACATGTTTATTCAAATTTATCTATATTGCAAATTTCCAAAACCCAAATCCCAAAATCATATCACTATTATATTTTTTAAAAATTATCCCAAATTTTTATATTTTATAAAAGAGCCCACCATTTATTATTTTGTAACAATGTTGTTTCGTCCTCTCGATCATCTGATAGTGTATTATATAGTTCATTATAAAAATGATAAATTTGTACTAAATTTATTTATGTTCAGGACTATGGTTTGCGATAATATAATGAATGTTATTGATAAAAATATTGTTGGGTATTTGTGATAGTTTTTAGAACTTGTGGGTATAAGTCATGTTTCATGTTTTTTCAAAAAAAAAAAAAAGTAAAATATGTTTTGATAACATATGTCCAAACACATTTTCATCTTCAAACCAAACTTCACCCAAATCAAAAATTTTCAAAACAAATTTGGAAATCTATTGCCGAATGCTAGCTTGTATTCCAGCTTTTTTTCTCTTCCTTTAGACAAAAGTTCTCTTTCACTATTTTAGTTTTTCGCAGATTTACAAAATTTTAAAATTGGGAGGTTAAAATAATTATAACTTTGAAATCAATTCATTTATTTCTAGAAGAGAAACTCCGAATTTTTCACTAACTATAAATACATTAATTCTATAATTTCTAGGTTATGAAAGCTATATACACAATATAGGAGTATAATGTTACCAAAGGAAAAATCTAAAAATGAAAATAAAATAATTTAGTTTTTTTTTTGGTGATTCAAAAAAATTGGCAAACGAGATTCTGAGATAGAGTTTGGTTTGTTTACAACGGAAAACGCTGGGGTTTTGTAAAGGCGAAATACATAAACGGTCCCTTCAAGTTGTCCTCAACGATGAAATAAACACTTCAAGTGACCCATTTACCATTTTGACACTTCAAGTACCTATTAAGCGTATCAAGTAAATACCCGAGTCCAACAAACTATATGAGTGAACTACACTTGCCAATGACATGGCAAATAAACCAATTAAAAAATAATACGTATAATTTATGAAAAAAACTTAACATATGTAATTTAAAAAAACAACTAAAGAAAAAGAACCCTTTGTATCACCCATCTTCATCTTCGTTCGTTGTTTCAAAGAGAAAACATAAATTCCAGCCACCATTAATTAATTAGAGTACAATCTAAATTTTCAATTTCCCTGGGGGATAGCGCTGTAAGAAGAAGGTTTAAAATCCCTTTTTTCAATTTCCGACGTAGTTTCCTATGAAGTAAGGACCTTGCCATTTTTATTTTTTTGATAACCTATAAAGAAAAAAATGAAGAATGACTGGGAAAACCAGGCACAAACAAAGCTCCAGAGTTTAGATGTGGTTCTTCGCTGGAATGTTGCTACCCTGGCGAACACCAGAGCTACGTCATCTTCTTTACTACAAAACAGAAACCTCATATTTTTCGATCAATTTCCAGTAAAAAAATTAATAATCAGACGAATCACAACCAAGAAGATCTTAAGTCAAACCCAAATACGACTTCATACCATGAAACTAACGAGTGGTTTCCGGCGAACCTAGATGGTGGGGACAACGAAAGGGCATAATTTGGGTTTCAGATCAATGCCCAAAAAATATTTTGATATTATAAAATGATAATATACCGTGTGACCCACTCTAAAAGCAAGAAAGAAGAAGTCAGACGAAAAACTCACGTAAGAGGATTAACAGCAGAAGAAGTCATTCAATAAATGTGGAGCTATTGCACCAAAGACTTGGACATGTGTTTGTTACAGTAATGAAGAAAATACTACCTATCAATATACAGAATATCAGAGATAAAATAGATAGTTGCGCAATCTGTCCCTGTGCTAAACAAACTAGATTACAATTTCTTTCTTGGTGATATCAGAAGCATGTATTGTTTTGATTTGATTCATGTAGACCTATGGGGTCCTTACAGAATAGCTACATTTGATGGTAATAAGTACTTCCTTACAGTTGTAGATGACGACAGTAAAATGACATGGGTATTTCTTCTCAAGCAAAAATCAGATGTATATTACTGCTTACAACACTTCATTAGTTTTGTCAAGACTCAGTTTAATAAAGTCATCAAGGTTATTAGAACAGACAATGGTACATAATTTATAAATTCTTTGTGTGAGCAATTATTCAAAAATCTTGGAATGATTCATCAAAAGACTTATGCTTACACTCCTAAATAGAATGGAGTAGCAGAAAGAAAGCACATACATATTTTAGAAATAACAAGAGCTATAAGACTGCAAGCTAATATTCCCATAAGGTTCTGGGGCCATTGCATTTTGGCTGCAGTATATATTCTCAACAGGTTACCTAGCTCAGTCATTGCAAACATATCTCCTTATGAAAGGTTGTATAATAGGAAACTATCTTTAAATTACTTAAGAGTGTTAGGGTATTTATGCTTTGCTAAAGTAGTTCAGGAAAAAGACAAACTAATATCAAGATCAAGGGTATCTGTGCATATGGGATATTCAGAAGTTCATAAAGGCTATGTTCTATATAATATAGGGAATAAGTCATTCTTCATCAACAGGGATGTAATATTCAAAGAAAATATCTTCCCATTTAAAAGAGCAGAATCCTCTTCAAAACCTATATTTCTAGACACTACAACCAATGTAGGATCATACATGAACAATTCAGAAGCTCTCTTGGAAAAAGATTTAATACACAAGCTGATACGGGCAATTCAAGGAACTCCACTACAGCTAATGATAGTGCAGCAGAAAACTACAGGTCTGAGTCAATGTAGGATATTCAAAATCACAATATAACTGAGGGAGATGCACAAACATATCAGAACAACCATAACACAACATAGGAGGAGTCACAAGCACAACAGAACTATCAAAACATATCAACTGCAGCTCCTCCTACCAGAAATCAAGTGAGTTCAAATCAACTTACTACCAGAAAGTCCACCAGAGATAAACAACCACCAGTATGGTTGAAAGACTTTGTCTCCCTAAATATTTATCAAGAGATACCTTATGCCTTAAATAAATGTAAAAGGTATGATCACCTATCTCCTAAATATCAAGCCTGTATTGCTGCTTTTTCATCAACTACTGAACCTACTTCATATGCTGAAGCAAGCAAAGATCCAAGATGGATACAAGCCATGAAAGAGGAAATAAATGCTCTTGAAGGTAATAATACCTGGACACTACAAGATAGAGTAGAAGGAGACTCTTTGGTCTGCGGACGCGGCAGAATATACCTCAAGTCTCCGAATATATATCGCCTGGATCACTGATAGAATGCCCGACCAGAAGTACCTGGATCTGCACATGAAAAACATGCGCAGAAAAGGCATGAGTACACCACAGCGGTACTCAGTAAGTGCCAAGCCTAACCTCGGTTGAGTAGTGACGAGGAAGGTCAGGGCCCTACTGAGAATAAACATAATAACAATAATGAACAGTGTAAATCAGGGAATAATCTGAAATAACGATAAAGATAGGATAGAAGCTACAAGACAATGACAATTAAGCTAAGTAAGGAAAATAACACAAACAAGTATTTCTCAACTGTCCAGTGGATCTCCCGGGAATTGAACCCTCCATCACATTTAAATATCTAGGATCTCCGGGGAATCGAACCCGTAGTCCATCATATCAATAGCAAAGGATATCCCGGGAATTGAACCCGTAGTCCATCATATCAACGGCAAAGGATCTCCGGGGAATCGAACCCGTAGTCCATCATATCAATAGCAAAGGATCTCCCGGGAATCAAACTGGTAGTCCCAAAATAAACAAACAAGGGGGGAGCTCCTGAAATTTCCACATTCGTAGTCCCAATATAAATTCGTAACCAAAATCAGAGGAATATTCAGAAGTGAAGTACATCAATACAACAACAACTCAAAATATCAAATAATTACCAAACTCATGGCAAATAATAGTAGATCCTAGCCTAATATGCTTCATAGAGTGCAAACAAGGAAGTTTAAGCAAATAGGCAAGTAATTCCACTAAACGTGCTTTTCTATACTAGCACAGGCTATAATAGCAAGTAGAATAAGGCAAATACGAAAGAAATTGAGTTCGAGTATTTTAAGTAAAAATTTGAGTTTTCAAAAATTAGCTCAAGTACGCGCTCGTCACCTCACGCACAAGGCATTCAATTACCAAATATCACATCCTAAGGGACAAAGTCCCCCACACAAGATTAGACAAGCCACTTACCTCGATCAAGTGCAAGTCAACCTGAAATCATGCTCTTGCCACGAGTATCTGACTCCAAATGGATCAAATCTATTCAATTAAATTGCATATTGTAAATAATAATTCAAGTAATTTATTCTACAATTAAATTCTAAGCTAATACGCGAAATTATGTAAAATGACCAAAATACCCCTCGGGCCCCACGTCTCGGAACCGGGTAAAATTTACATTTCCAGAAACCTCGCACTCTCACGAGTCTAACCATACCAAATTTATAAAATTCCCATACCATTTCGACCCTCAAATCAGTGATTCTATCCAAGAGGATTTTCTACCATTTTCAACAAAATTCTCAGATTAAACACTAAAATTTGCGATAGATTCGAGTTATACAACCAAAATTGAGTTAAGAACACTTACCCCAATGTTTTCCTTGAAAATCTCTCGAAAAATCGCTTCACCCGAGCTCCCTTGGTCCAAAAATGTTAAAATGGCCGAAACCATGAAATAAAGCTTTTGCCCAGGTATTTACTCTTCGCGATCGCGGAAATTGCTCTGCGATCGCGAAGAACAACTTTTCTTCGCCCAAAATTTGCTCTTCGCGATCGCGATAAACACTTCGCGATCGCAATGAACAATTCCAGCTCCTCTGGACAGCCTTCAGTGTAATGGTCATAACTTTTTGCACACAACTCTGAATGATAAATGGTTTGATGTTATGGAAACTAGACACATAGGGCTATAACTTTCATATGTTGCTCATTTCCTTAATCCTTATACATTGCGAGATATAAGCTTCCAAGTTCATTCATGTGTATTAGAGATCCTTCTCGGACAGCCTATAGTTTAATGTCCATAACTTTTTCTACATATGTCCAAATTACTATTTCTTTATATTCCTGAAAACTAGACTCGAAGAACTACAACTTTCTTTATTGAATCACCTTAAAATTCCTTGTAGATAAAAAGATATGAGCTTCCGAAGTAGGATCAATGCAACAGAAATTTCCTTCTTCGCGATCGCGATCGCGAAGCATTTTACGCGATCGCGATTCATTAACTTGTTTCTCACATTTTACTCACCGCGATCGCGATCCATTGTCCGCAATCGCATAGAACACTGATGCAGACAGAAACCAACAGTTAAAAATGGCCTGGAAATGGTCCGAAATCACCCCGAAACTCACCCGAGGCCCCCGGGACATCAACCAAAAGCACCAACGCATCCTAAAACCTCATTCAAACTTGTTCCAATCATCAAAACACATC
>MU729420.1:3667-27188 GCA_026770625.1 Nicotiana glauca
GTCTCTAATTTTTGTATAGAGTTAGGACAGTTATATGCATTATAGATGATCTAATAGAGACCGTTAGATTAGCAATAATTGATGGCTGAGATTCATCGCCACTTACACGACGTCGTTTGATTAAGTGACGGTTCAATCTTGCCCGTTAGATCAAACAAATGAATGGTCAAGATCTGACGACTCAAAACGTCGTCGTTTGATAAGTAAACTGGCTTGTGTAATCTAACCGTTTGATCAAGAATTCAACGGCTCAGATCTCCTATAACCAAACGATGTCGGTTGGATTTTAAGCCATACAGACCAGGTATTGGGGTGGGTTGGGCTGCTACTGGGTTAAATTTGGGCTATGTATTTTCAGCCCAAATTGTTGTTTTATATTTGGTGTTATATCTATGTATTGTATTCCTTTTTTATATTTTGTATTTTCTTAAATTTTATACAATTGAAATTAAACTAATAATCGTACTAATCAAAGTCTAAAAATTATTTAATAACTATTTTGTAGTAATTTTCAATTAAAACCATAAGATCCTATTTTTTGATTTTTCTTTCATTTGTTTTTTCAAAAATGCATTAATACTAAAAATGTAAAAATTAAAAATCATAATGCATATGCATATTTTTGTATTTTTAATACGAGTTATTATGTGACCAATTAACACAAAGAATGCAACAAAATTCTTAAAATTGTCAAAATCATTTTATTTGACATTTTTGGAATAATTTGCTTAGGGTAAAAATCACGTGCTCACAATACTTTACCAGTTATTATTTCCTCTTGTTTAACTAATGTGTAAGTAGAATCTACATTTGTGGTGCTACAAAAGAGGAAGAAGTCTATTGGATGGACATTGGCGGATATTTGGGGGATAAGTCCCGCGTTTTGCATGCACCGTACTAATTTGGAGGAAGGTGACAAACCATATATTGAACATCAAAGGAGACTTAATGAAGCCATACAAGAGGTTCTCAAAAAGGAGATCATCAAGTGGTTTGATCCCGAGTTTGTCTACCCCATTTTCAATAGTTTGTGGACTTCTTCGGTTTAATATGTTCCAGAGAAAGACAGCATGAAAGTCGTCATCAATGCCAAGAATGAGTGGACTCCTACTAGAACGGTGACTGGGTGGAGATTGTGCATGGACTATCGTAAGCTCAACAAAGTCACAAAGAACGATCATTCCACTTCCCTTCCTAGATTAAATGCATGATAGATTGGCCGACCGTACTTTTTATTGTTTCCTTGATGGGTATTTTGGTTAAAACCAAACTCTTAGTGCTCCGAAGGATCAAGAGAAAACTACCTTTACATGTTCTTATGGTACTCTTGCCTTCAAGAGGATACCTTTTGGGTTGTGCAATGCACCGACGACTTTTCAAAGGTGTATGGCGGAGACCTTAACATACATGTTAGATTATTACCTTGAAGTCTTCAAGGACGATTTATCAGTTGTCGGGAATTATTTTGATGATTGCCTCGCAAACTTGGATAAAATGTTTGCAAGATATGAAGAAACAAATTTGGTGCTCAATTTGTAGAAATGCCATTTCATGGTTGTTGAAGGCATTGTCCCTGGCCACAAGATCTCAAAGAATGGAATTGATTTGATACGGTAAATATTGACGTAATTTCTTAACTTCCACCTCGAATTTTAGTCAAAGGCGTGAGGAGTTATTTAGGCCATGTGGGGTTTTACCAATGTTTTATCAAGGATTTATCTAAAGTGGTAAACCCGTTATGAAAGATTTTGGAGAAAGATGCTAAGTTACACTTCAATGATGATTGCATGAGAGCCTTTGAATTGTTAAAGTTCAAGTTGACTACCACTCCCATTATTACAGCTCCAAATTGGAGTGTTCCTTTTGAGCTCATGTGCGATGCAAGTGATGTAGCGGTTGGGGCTATTTTTGGGCAACCCATCAACAAGATTTTTCATCCGATATACGATGCTATTAAGACCATGAATAGTGCCCAAGTCAACAATACTGTTACAGAGAGTAAAATACTTGACATTGTGTTTTCCATTGTGAAGTTTCTCTTGTAATTGATGGGTGCAAATGTTATAGTCCATATGGATTATGTGGCATTTCGTTATCTTGTGAGAAAGAAAGATTCAAAAGCTAGGTTGATAAGATGGGTTCTTTTGTTGCAAGAGTTTGATATTGACATCCAAGATCGAAAAGGAAGCGAATACCAAGAGTCAGACCAGTTATCTCATTTGGAGAAGGAGGGGAGGTCGCATGATGGCATTGAATTCAATGACCCCTTCCACGATGAACAGCTTTTGGCGATTTCAATGAAAGAGGTGCTATGGTTCGCGGTTCTAGAAAATCTTCTTGTGAGTGGTATCATCCCGGATTAGTTCTCTTATAACCAAATGAAGAAGATCAAATGGGATTGCCAAGACAATTATTGGGATGAATCATGCCTTTTTTCAAATTTGTATGGATAGAGTTGTTAGAAAATGTGTACCGGAGGAGGAACTATGTGAAATTCTTGAGGCTTGTCATTCTTCTCCATATGATGGTCACCATGGTGGAGCAAGAACGGTGGCCAAAGTGCTAAGTCGCAGTTTCTATTGGACCACTCATTACAAGGATGCAAGTGATCTAGTCAAGCGTAATGATGAATGTCAAAGGGTCGGAATAATCTTGAAGAAAAATGAAATTACCCTCACCACCATTTGGGAGATTAATAGTTTTGATGTGTGTAGGGTATTGGCTTCATGGGTCCTTTTGTGAGTTCTTGTGGAAACACCTACATTTTGGTCGTAGTTGATTATGTATCCAAATGGGTTGAATACATTGCTCTACCTAACAATGAATCGAGAAGTTGGTGGCGTTCTTAAAGAGGAATATTTTCACAAGGTTTGGTACTCCACGGACAATCATAAGCGATGGGGGGTCACATTTCTGCAACAAAGCTTTCGACACCTTACTCATCAAGTATGGTGTCACTCGTAAGGTCACGACTCCCTATTATTCACAAGCAAGCTATCAAGTGAAGGTCTCCAACCAGGAGATAAAGAGCATTTTGTCTAAAACAGTGAATGCTAACCGGACTGATTGGTCAAACAAACTTGATGATGCTTTATGAGCTTATAGGTCGATTTATAAAACACCTATCGAAACATCTCCATATTTATTGGTGTTCGGAAAAGCTTGTCATCTTCAGGTGGAAATTGAGCACAAAGCCATGTGGGCTTCAAAAAAGTTAAATTTTGAGTGGGATATCGCCGCTAACTTGAGGGTGGAACATTTGAATGAGTTGGATGAGTTCTGGTACCATGCATACACAAGTTTGTCCTTATACAAAGAGAAGATAAAATATCTTCATGACAAGTACATTTGGAACAAAAATTTTAAAGAGGGTGATCTTGTGTTGTTGTTCAATTCATGGTTGAGAATGTTTCCTAGTGTTAGTTTGATAGTTAAATAGTAGTAAATAATCCTAATCCCATATGTATTAGGAGTAGGACATGTATTATATATATATATATATATATGGCTCATTGTATCATCGTCAATATTAATCAATAACACTTTCTCAAACAGTCACCGTGCTTCAATTTCGGTGAGGGCTGTTTTCTCCAAAAAAAATAAACAAATTTCCATCAATGTTGTGCAAAAACCAACACCACCACGAGGTAGATAAGCTTCCAGCGACCAACCCGTAAAAACATTCCCCGGAAGACCACATCCCATGTGCCCTCACACGCCGCCGAAAAATATTTTTCGGCGAGTCTCCGTCGTCATGCACCGGCGCATGAGGATTCTTTCGGCCATATTTTGGCCGAGCTTCTTCAGGATAGCCTGGTCGCATAGCGATTCCAAGCCTACCCATACCTTTTTCTTTTTATTCCGGGCATTTTGAAATTTTTCCGTCGTGAGCAGTAAGTTTTCTGGTAAGAACAGCAATTCCTTGAAAAATTCTGCTTTTTTCCAACACAATATTATAATGGAATTCGTATCAGAAGCCTTTAACTCATATTCCGTTGGATCTAATGCATTGAATCCAATCCAGATAGTCTCTTTACCGGATTATTTTGAATTCTTTTAGTACAAAGCACGTAAACAGACATATTCAGGATTAGCCTCAATTGTTCCAACAAATAGTAGCATGACTTGTGTATCCCAATCTTCAACTTCTAAGTCTTGGGTCATTGATTCAGATGCATCAGATCATATTTCTGATAACAAATCTCTTTTCATGAGTATTTCATATTCCCAATATCTTCCAAGAGTCAAAATGGTCAATGGGTCTCAAGCCATGGAAATTGCAATAGGTCAAGCAAGTTCACTTCCTTCCTTACCTTTCAACTTAGTTCTTTATGTTCTTAGTAGTCCTTTTAATCTCATAGCCGTTAGTTGCTTAGCCAAATCACTTAAATATGCTATTTTATTTCTTTATGACCTTTTTTTAATACAGGGCGGATCATTGCAACCGAACGTGAATCAAATGGACTTTATAACCTTATTCTTGCAAAATCACATGGACTCGCATCTTGTCTCCCTCCAATAACTTGTCTCGTTACGTATTCACCTGATTTATTACATAAATGGTTAGGACATCCCAGTTTGTCAAAACTGTATAAAATTGTACTTGGCTCATATCATTTATGTCATGTCAGCTCTGTAAGCATACCTATTCCCATTTCACATAGTGTCTTGATAATCAAGAAGAGTCACCTTTTACTTTAGTCCATTCAGATGTTTGGGGTCCTGTCGGGTCAGTTCTACCTTGGGATTCCACTACTTTGTCAGTTTGATTGAAGATTATTTCGGGTGAACTTGGACATTTTTTATGAAAAATCAATCTGAATTGTTTTCTATTTTCCAGACCATCTACGCTGAAAGTCAAAATTAATTTGGGGTTTCTATCCACATATTTCGTAGTGATAACGCCCTAGAGTATTTGTCTTCCCCATTTCAGCAATTTATGAACTCCTATGGGATTTACTGTGAAAATGGTAGCAACAATTAAATTTTATCGTGGGAGTCTAAAAATATGTGACCTATTGTTATGCTAGGGGTTAAGCAGTTGGTACTGTGTATATGAGACTTAGAGACGAAATAAGAGTTAACTGAAAAGTGATAATCAAACCGATATGTTATGATTCGAGGCCTCGAGCTGGTTGATTCAGGGGCCTCGAGGTCGATTCTAGAGCTTGGCTATAAGCTATCGAGGGTGATTAGAGTTTGACTAACAGTTATAATAAAATCAGCAAAGGCTCTTTATGGCCAATAAAATGCAATAAACGATGAACAATAACGAACATGATAAAATAAAAGCAATAATATCAAGAGAATATGTTAGAGAGCAGAAAAAATGTTCTTGTCTATTTCATGTGGAGCTACAGAAGCAACAGGGTTTACAAAGTGACAATGATCCCCTTTATATAGGAGGGGAATCCCATCATACTACAGCATGCATTAATTGCATAGATCTGGAGACACGACAACTAGGTGATACTAGGCTTTGTCAGTACTAGTTGTGTGCCTTGGGAACTCCCCATTTCTACCCCCACAGTGATCATTACTACACTGAGGTCGAGTTTTGATGACCCTGAATGGAGGATACTCAGTCGTGACCACGAGCCTTCGAGATGAGTTCCAGAAGTGCCTCGCTGACGAGAAATTGGACCCTCTGATTTCACCGTATAAACATAGTCCCCACATTTCTTACAAATGAGTGATAAGAAATGATTTTGACACCCGATTCTTCAGACTTTATGTGATGACATCACGTTGATGATATCACGCTTATGATGTAAGCCTCCACGATAACGGGGGAATCCCATGGACTCATCTTTTAAGCATCATTCAATGTGCTACCGATTCCCATTCTTTAAAGTGACAATATCGCTGTCGATTCAATTTTCGATAGAGCATTGATGGTGCCTACCATTACATTTTTTGAACATAATAACGGCGCCATCATTTACACTATATTTTTTACTATAAATAGGAGCCTCCTGGGATCAACCTTTCATCCAAGTGTCTTCCTATATCTATCTACCCTTCTATTTTCACCATCCTTATCCATTATCGTTCACCATGTTTGGGGCCCATGGTCTCAAGATTGTTCGGTGGCGTTACTATCAGCAATGCCACAGCCTATCTCCTGGACTTTATTTAGTCGAGCGAGATTACTCCATTTCATTGTTATTGTTGTTGTTGTTGTTATCATTGACTTGGGACGACGAAGTAGGGGGCCGGTTTCTCCTGGTTCGAGGAAATACTCTACACTGCAGGTCAGGGGGGTATTCGGACTCTACACCGCTGCTTACCTCCCCCAACTATCTGGTATGCTGCCTTACTCTTTTTGCTTTCCAAGAAGTGAGGTGGTCCTATTTATTAACTGTTGCATCTCGCATCGGTGTGACGTCTCAAGAAGTGGCTTTGCAATAGTATAGTTGGCGAGGTCCATATTAGCAAGATTTTTTGCCCATCCACTTCTTCATTTCTTTCTTCTTCTTCTACGTCACTTTGCTCTCCTCCACCGCTTTCCTCTTCTTTATCTACCTTTTTGAAGATGCCATTCTGGAGGATCGAGATGAGACCCCCGAGGAAGTGTCGGTCGAAGATGCTGCCGTCGGGGATGATGTCTTTTATTATTTGGTACAAGTATACATGCTTCTGCTGTCGGGGGCCCGTCTATACAGACACAGTTCGTTCGACCGTTGGCCCGATATATCATTTTCCTATTGGGTCCCGGGGGGGTTCCCCCTAGTGTTCGAGGTTGATTGCCAAAAAAAGCCTCAAATACTTGTTGAGCCTTCCTCATGTAGCATGTGGATGTTGCCTCATTAAAAACCTTGCCGGTAAAACCCTTTTGGGAAAAAAACTCAGTTGAAGGTAAAGAGTGCAATTGATTATTTAAAACCTTAAGGTCTTCGGGCTGGGTTAGAATTTTGGTTGCTTTAGTTGGGTGCTTGCATAAAGGTTAATATGAAATATAAAATGAAATAGGAGAATGTTATACCTTAGAGTGGGATGTGCTGGCAATGTTTCAAGGTCCAATGTGTCTTAGTCGCTTGTGATAAGGATGTGGTACGGTCCTTTACTTTAGTTGGCCAGGCTTCATCGAAGATGTGATTTGATTACGCTTTGGCTATTGCACGAGAGGAGGTACTGGTACCGGTGCCACATCGTGCATCGCAAGCATTTCCCTCACCGCATGCTGTTCCTCACAGATGGTTTTAATCTCGTCCTTTGTCGGGAATTTCATCATGTGGTGGACGGTTGATGGTACTGCTCCCATGCAGTATATCCACGGCCACCTGAATAAGGCGTTGTACCGTATGTCTCTCTTGATGACATGAAATTTGGCATTTTGGGTTGTGCTAGCCACATTGACTAGTAGGGTGATTTATCCTTTCGTTATTTCACTTGCCATATTGAATCCATTAAGGATTCAAGTGGCGGCACAATTTGTTCAAGCAGTCCGAGATGCTCTATTACCCTCGACCTGATAATGTTGGTCGAGCTGCCTGGATCCACGAGCACATGTTTCATTTGAAATGCATTCACGAGGAAAGAGATTACAGTGCATCACTGTAAGGTTGAGACAAGGTCTTAGTGTCCTCTTCGCTGAATATAAGGGCATCTTCAGGTATGTACCCCCAGATTTGCATTTCTCTGATGATGGATATTTTCATCCTTCTCATCACGGGTTCCTATAAAGCATCAATGCCTCCAAAGATCATGTGGATAACATGTTGCGGTTCATTCATTTTGTTCTTCTTGGCTGCCTCACTTTCCCGAAACTGATTTTTGGCCCGGTCGCTTAAGAATTCTCGGAGGTGACCTTTATTGAGTAGTATGGCTACTTCCTCTCGGAGCTGGTAGCAATCATCGATCCTATGGCCGTGCATGTCATGAAATTCGTATACTAAATTATGATTCCTTAGTGAAAGATCCGGGTGTACAGGCCTGGGCCATCTGGCGTCTCTAATTTTGCTGATGGCAAACACGATGTTTCTGACACATCGGCATTGAATTTGTACTCTAACTAACGAGCTGGCCCAGCTGGCCCCGTATTCCTATCAAATCCTGCTCTATTGATCAGTCCCCGAGTATTCTATCCTTGGTCCATCGTCTGATCATTACGATATGGGCTATGCCTCGGGGCATTCCATCTGTCTTCGGTATATGGCTGATATCTTTTCTTATTTGGCTTTGGATCCTTTGCCAAGAGCATGCTTGGGTATACTGAGCCCGAGGGGGCTTCTATATGTTCTTTTTCGTCCTGGATTTTTTATTGGTAACGGTTGTGGACGTTCGACCAGGTCACGGCGGAATATTCGACCAAATTCTCTTTCAATTGCTTCGAAGACACCGAGTTTCGCACTCAGACCTTGAGTGAAGTCTTGCACCACCTAGTCATTGGAGACTGGTGGCAGTTCCATTCGTTCCATTTAAAAGTGAGATACAAACTCTCGCAGTATCCCGTTCTCCCTTTGCTTGATTTTAAAGACGTCAGATTTCCTCGTGGCCACCTAGATAGCCCCAGCATGTGCCTTTCTGAAAGAATCGACCAGCATGGCAAATGAGTCTATAGAGTTTGGGGCCAAGTTATGGTATCATATCATTTCCCCTTTGGAAATTGTTTCTCTAAATTTTTCGAGCAGGACGGACTCGATCTCGTCGTCCTTCAGGTCATTGCCCTTTTGTTGCATAGGTGTAAACGGAGACATGCTCATTAGGATCTAATGTACCATTATATTTCAGAAGGTCTGGCATTCTAAACTTCTTTGGTATGGGTTTTGGGGTCGCTTCCTGTTGGAACGGCTTTTGCACGGACTTCTTTGAGTCCATATCTTTTAAGATAGGGGACGCTCCTGGAATCTGGTCGACCTGGAGTTGTATGTTTTGACCTTTTTATTATTGGCTTCTATCATATTCTCGCCTGATTCGAATCTTCTAGTGAGGTCCTTGAGCATCTTTACGATGACAGGATCGGCCACCGGCCCGTTATTGCTCGATAACTCTGGTACCCGTTCGATCGGGGGAGCTGTCCCCGGTGCTACTGTGCTAGGAGTTTTCTGGTGACTTTGTAGCTGAGCAATAGCCAGCTGTTGTGCCTGCAACTGTCACACCTCTTTTTTACGGGCTTACACCCCGCGAAGGGTATAATAAAAAAAAGAGTTTTTCCAATTAAAGGACGGTCCATTTCAAAAATAACATGAAGGCTAACCTCTCGTTCTTCCCTGATTGGTGTTTTATGAGCTTCTTGTGGATCCACTTGGTGCACACTCCTGTTGGTACATGAGCTTATATTAACCTATTAGGCATCGTGCAAAACTGCATTTGGGATTGGTCCTGGTCCTTTTTTAAGGTTTTTTGGTGGTACACCAACACCTGGAGCAGCCACACCATTCTCTCTACGGTTCTCGAGGTTGTCTTTTTCAACTTTATTTACTGAGCTAGGCATTTCGACCTGAAATTGAAGATCATGGACAAGAAAGGCATGAAATATAACTTGCATTGTGTAATGAAACCAGCAAGAAAATAATCACTATTATTTTTAGCCCCATGGTTGGTGCCAAATTATTTACTGTAAAGATGGTAACAATAATTAAATTAGATTATGGGACTCTAAAAATACGTGATCTATTTTTATACTAGTTGTTAAGCAGCTGATGTTGTGTACATAAGACTTAGAGACAAAATAAGAGTTAAAGGTATGTGATAATCAAACCGATAGGTTAAGATTCGGGGTCTCGAGCTGGTCGATTTGGGGGCCTTGGGCTCAATTCTAAAGCTCGGTTGTGAGCTATCGAGGGTGATCGGAGTTTTACTAACAATTATAATAAAATTAGCAAAGGCTGTTTGTGGCCAATAATAACCAATAAATGATGAACAATAATGAACATGATAAATAAAAGCAATAATATCAAGAGAATATGTTAGAGAGTAGAGAGGATGTTCTTGTCAATTTCGTATGGAGCACCTGAAGCAACAAGGTTTACAAAATGACAAGGATCCCCTTTATACAGGAGGGAAATCCCATCACAGTACAACTTGCATTAATTACAGAGATATGGTGATGGGACAACTAGGCTTTGTCAATACTAGTTGTGTGCCTTAGGAACTTCCCATTTCTAACCCCACCGCGATCATTATTACTCTGATGTTGAGTTTCGATGACCCTCGAGGGAGGATACTCTGCAGACCTCGAGCTTTCGATGTGAGTTCCTGAAGCACCTTGCTGACAAGAAATTAGACCCTCCGATTTTACCGTATAAATTCATCAAACATCTTGTCCATACACATACTAACAAAATGGGGTAGCTGAAAGAAAAATAGACATCTTATGGAAATTGCTCGTACCCTACTCATACAATCTCATGTTCCGCTACGCTTTTGGGCGGGATGCAGTTCTTGCATCTTGTTATATTATTAATCTTATGCCATATTAGGCTATCCAAAATCAAGTTTCATTCTCTATCCTATTTCCCTACTTATATTTGTTCTCTCTTCCACTCCTTGTCTTTGGGAGTACGTGCGTTGTTTATGACCTAACTCCGGGAAAAGATAAGTTAGCTCCTTGTTCTCTTAAGTGCATATTTCTGGGTTACTCGGGAACACAAAAGTTATATCGCTGTTATTCTCCTGACATTCAGCGATTTCTTATGTCTGGTGATGTTACCTTCTTTAAAACCCAATCATACTTCACAGGTCCAGTTAATCACTTAGATATTTCTGAGGTGCTTGCAGTTTCTTCTTTTGGAGACTCGGTCTCTATCTCCCATTAATCTTCCTCCATAGATCCTCCACCTACAGTCCAGTTGCTGTTTCACCACTATAGATCCAATGCTACCACTAAGTCCAGTGCCACTACCTAGTGCAATGCCACCAACAATAGCTCTAGTGCCACCGCCGAGTCCAGTTCAACCTTCTATAGCCCCACCACTTCTGACTTAGCATTGTCGTCCGTGCCCAGCATCAAGCCTAGCTGATTCATGTCCTGCACCTGACCCTACTAATACTGCAAACTTGTCTCCTCCTAATCAACTGATTTCACTATGAAATGGTATATGATCCACACTTACCTTAATCCTTATTATATTGATTTAAGTTACCATCGTATGTCATCATCCCATTGTAAATTTGTGTCATCTTTGTCCTGTGTTTCCATCCCTAAGTCTATAGGTGAAGCATTGTCTCATCCCGGATGGTGACAAGCTATGATTGGCGAGATGTCTATTTTACATACGAGTGGTACTTGGGAGCTTGTTCCTCTTCCTTCAAGTAAATCGATTGTTGGTTGTTGTTGGGTATATGCAGTCAACGTGGGTCTAGATGGCCAAGTTGATCGACTTATGGCTCGTCTTGTTACCAAAGGGTATACTCAGATATTTGGACTCGATTATAGTGATACTTTCTCTCATGTGGCTAAAATTGTGTCAGTCCAACTTTTTCTATCCATGGTTGTTGTTCGCCATTGGCCTCTTTATCAGTTGTACATTAAGAATGCATTACTTCACGATGAGCTTGAGGATGAGGTTTATATGGAGCAACCACCTGGTTTTGTTGCTTAGGGGGATTCTAGTAGCCTTGTATATTGGTTTCGCGGATTCCTCCATGGTGTAAAACAGTCTCCTAGAGCCTGGTTTGGTAAGTTCAGCACGGTTATTTAGGAGTATGGCATGACTCATAGTGAAGCTGATCACTCTATATTTTATCGATATTCTGCTTCAAATATCTGTATTTATTTGGTCCTTTATGTCTGTATTGTTATTACCGGCAATGATCAGGATAGTATTAGTAAGTTGAAGTAACATCTCTTTCAGCACTTTCAGACTAATGATCTGGGCAGATTAAAGTATTTTCTAGGTATTGAGGTCGCTCAGTCTAGCTTAGGTATTATGATCTCACAACGAAAGTATGCCTTAGATATTCTTGAGGAGACGGGAATGACAGGTTGTAGACCTATTGACACTCCGATGGATCCGAATTTTATACTTTTTCTAGGACTGGGGGAGCCTCTTAGCGATCCTATAAGATATAGGCGATTGGTTGGTAAATTTAATTACCTCATAGTGAGTAGACTTGACATTTCCTTTCCTGTGAGTGTTGCGAGTCAGTTTATGTATTCTCTCATTGATAATCATTGGGATGCAGTTGTCCGCATTCTTCGGTATATAAAATCAGCACAAGACAAAGGCTTATTGTTTGAGGACCGAGGCCATGAGCAAATTTTTGGATACTCAGATGCTGAGTGGGCAGGATCACCTTCTGATAGATGTTCTTCGTATGGATATTATTTCTTAGTAGGATGAAATATGGTGTCTTGAAAAAACAAGAAATAGAATGTGGTTGCTCGGTCTAGTGTAGAAACAATATATCGAGAAATGGTTATGGCCACATGTGAGCTAATTTAGATCAAATAGTTGCTCAAGGAGTTGAAATTTGGTGAGGTTAGTCAGATGGGACTCGTATGTGATAATCAAGCTTCTCTTCATATTGCGTCAAATTAGGTGTTCCACGAGAGAACTAAAGATATCGAGATTGACTGTCACTTAGAAAAAAAAGATTCTCTTGGGAGATATAGCAACAAAATTTGTAAAGTCAAATGATTAGCTTGTTGATATTTTCACAAAGTTCCTCATTGTTCTTCATATTAGTTATATGTGTAACAAGCTTTGAACATATGATTTATATGCACCAGCTTGCAGGGGGGGGTGTTAGTCTGATAGTTAAATAGCAGTAAATAACCCTAATTCCATATGTATTATGAGTAGGACATGTATTATCTATATATATATATATATGGAACATTGTATCATTGTCAGTAGTAATCAATAATATTTTCTCTCGTGCATTCCCACACCCAATAAGTTAAAGACTAAATGGAGTGGCTCCTTTGAAGTTGTGGGTGTGACACCCTTTGGTGTATTGGACCTGAAGAATAAAAATGATAAGGTGTTTCGAGTCAATAGGCACTGGGCGAAGCATTACTTGAGAAAAGTTGGTGATGGCCATGTTGTGACGGTCATTCATTTTAAGTGATTGTCATCTACATCGTTCCACGACATTAATTCTTGCGTTTCTTGAAAGGCAACCCATGTTTCTTTTTCTTCTCTTATTTGGTAGATATGTGTTATTTTGTGCTAACTGTATTTGAAGTGTGTTGGAAGAATGAGTGTGCTTTATAGGAACTGTGCTCATAAAATTGGATAAGTCTAGAAAGAAGTGCGGACCGCAAAATTGTGAGTGCTACAAAAGAAAAGAACTACGGCCGAACTATTTCAGTGTGCACCGCAGAAATTGAGATGGAAAATTTTAAACTCTCTGATGTTTGGTCAATTAGAGAAATGGCCAAAGTGCGCCGCACCACAAGTTATGGGGTCTGCATCAGAAATCTGTGGCTGTACCACAAACTGTGTGGACTGTAGGTCAACTAAGTCTTTTGAGCCTCAGGTAACAGAGTGCGGACCACAAAACCAAAATAAGATTCATAAAGGGGTACAAAGGGTTGACACCTTACATAGTTCAGCATCGGTTGTGCCTCATTGAAGAAGCTCAACATGCCTACCTTGTTCAGCTTTGCCTCGTCCTCCTCGATCACCAGGTATCAAAGGTTATGCCTAATGGAGCAGATAGGACCTAGGCATCCTCCAGGATTGTAAGAACGACCATTCTATTACGCTCGGGGTCCATGCTTTGAGCAGGTTATTGCTTTACTAGCTTTTTGCTCTATCTCGACTGCTCGCTCCCTATAGTACATCCTTCTTTAGGACCTCCAGGTGACCAAGCCCAAAAATATCCTCCAGTGCGGCCATATCCATGCCATCGAAGAACGAGTTGAAAGCATAGTCTGGGCCCTGTACCATCTCGCTTGACTTCTCTTTTCCCACATGGGCCTCTTTGAGAATGGACACACTATAGGAGGGTGTCTCCATGATGTCAATGACAACGACTGCATCATTCAGGACAAAGGCGACTTCTTGGGGGCCGCCACCTCTATCTCTCCCTCTGATTCCCGAATAAGAGGGGGATAAACCTTATAGTCCTCTTGATCAGCTGTTACCTTCTTCCCTCGTTGAAGGTTGACCCATAATCAATAAAAAGGTCATTATTATCAGGCTCATCAGGTAGAGATCATCGGAGTCCGGTACCATAGACTTGGTGCTCTTTTTGTGTTTCTGGCCCCGAATGGTCACTTTCTTCTTCTTTGCCTCAGTATTTGGAGAACATGAGGACTTTTTTTTCTTCTTCTTCTCCTTGGAGACAGCCTTGGTCTTCCCCCAAAAAAAGGTTCATTAAGCGAGGAATGATCCTCGTACTCATCCAACAACATAAGTTCGGTAGTCTTAGGCAAACTGGTAAGAAAAGAAAAAGGGTTAGCGCTCTATAAATTAAGAGCATGGTGGTAATTATTCGGGAAAAAATCTCACAATGATAACGGGCCTCCTATTTGCCCTTCGAAAGCTTATGCCATGCGCGCTTGGAGTATGACATCTGCTTGCAGATCCGCTCGATCCACTCCTTGAATCGGGAATTGTATTAGGAACTTGGGCAATAACAGCAAGGAAACAAACACAGGCAATGCGAGAAGGAATAAAAAGAAGTGACTTCTTATGGAAGTCATACTTACGAGATGTGTTCCACTTCACATGGAACGACAGAAACTCGGGAGAGATCAATTCTTCGGTTTCACCCGAACGAACCTTACATGTGAGCTTTTGGTCTCGGTCCTCATCGATGCTCGAGAAATGAGCCTTGCTTTCTCATCAAATGAGCTTGATCATCCCCCTCAAAAAATTTGGGGACTATAAAGGCAGAGTATATGGTCAAAGTGAACCAACGGGTTGCAGTATTATTCACGAAATAGCATGAGAGGATCACAATCCTCCAAAAGAACTAGTGGATTTTCCAAAGGCACACCTCGTACCTTTTGCATAAAGCAAGAGCTATAGGTTCTAGGCGAGCGCGAAGGGGTAAGTGTAAACACTTAAATATATTCACATTAGTAGTGATGTTGTCATCGGGCCCGTGGACAGCCATTTCATTATCCTCCTAATTGCAGTTCGCTTGGACTGTGGGTAGGGTTTCTTCGGTGACGGAGCATATATATCGCAATACTCCCTGAACTTGGCCCTGTTAACTAGAGGCCTTTTCGATGTGGAAGTTATTCCCGATAGAGTAGCCCCCAGGTACAAAGCTCTTCTTGGGGAGCTCCTGGTCCACTTTAAGAACAGCCACCTCCGTATTTGGGGCTGGGTGGGAAGATGAAGGAGCGGCCTGCTGTGGCTCTAACTTTGAGGTTTTGCCATTGTAATCTTGGAAATATGAAGGTATAAAGAAGAATATGAAGATTTGAAAAAAAAATATATGAAGATGGTGTGAAGGTCTAGGTTGAAGGTTTAAAGAAAATGTATGAGGATTGAGGATGAAGATGTGAATGTCCAAAGGGCAATGTATAAAGATTTGGGGAAGTTAAAATCTGTTAGAGAGTTCGTGGATAAACTCTAGAATTGGAAAGTGAAAGAAGTGAATAAGGTTGAAGCTTTTTATAGGGGTAAAATAGTGAATGTGAGACGTTTCACATTTAAAGGTAGCCAGCCAATTGTTGACACGTGTCCGAAGTCAAAGTGACGTGACTGATGGAACATTTCAATTTACCTGTTACCTCATTTGTAACGTACGAAAGAAAGAACCGATTCATATATCATTTTGGGAAACCTACTCTTTGGTAAACTAGAGGACTATTTGTATAAGTTAAAATCAAGGGTAATGCATACCCTAATTTCCTGGTGAAGAATATGGATTGAGGGCATAGATGCATGAGAATTGAAATCGAGGCTGGAGTCCTTTTTATCAAGATCCATGAAAGGTGAACTATGTGCTCATCATTGGTCCCGATAAAGTGACATGCTCCGAACCCAGGACAAGTTCTAAGACTTAGGGAAATAAGATAAACAATTATGCACGACGGATTGAAGGTTGTGATATTCGCACCCACTCGGATATCACCACGCAAAACTCGCTAGATGCCGGTTATGGATCAGTAATTAACAAGAAAGAAAGATTCTTACCGTTTTTAGACTTATATTAGGGATAAAAATCTCCAACTATGTAAAGAAAATTTATTCTTTTTTGTAAGAGATACTGTAACACGAAAATCTAAGCAATACAAGTTTGTTTTTTCTGCTCTTAGCTACTGCTAAAGTTCTTATTCAATTGTTCTGTTCTTCATTCACAACTGAGCTTGAACCAATGGTCCAATTATGGAGGAAGTCACTGTTCAACCTAAGTTCAAGCTAGGCCATAACATTACAACCGGTTTTATTGTTTAATTCGTCTTTAGTTCTTTTATCTTACATACTTAATTATTTGTGTTAAATGAAACCATGTATCCTTAAAACCGCGTACAAATTAATTGTTATCTGATTTAAGGATAAAATATGTTATTTCCATTCAAACAATATCATTGTTGATTATTCCAAACTTGTACTTTTGATTAGTGCTCGTGACACAGTATTTCATGTTCTGAGGAGTTATTGTATTTTGACATAGTTGTTGATGTTAATGGCATTAGATTTGTACTATTTCCTTGTTATTTCTGTTATTACATTCCATTGTTATGCTTGCCTAGCAAGTGAGTTAGGGCCATCACCACCAGTTTGTGGTTTTGGGGCCGTGACAGTCTTATAATCGTGAAGGTGCACAGCTCCAACATGGTTTTGTGAAGTTCGATCTGATTATGTGATTATCTAAATTGATTATTCATGCCATATTAATTCTAGAATTAGCTTGACTAGTTTCTTTGGGGTGTAAAGTGTCCATGTTAATGCACTTTATTCTATGTGTTAGCATTTGGTGAAGATTTATATATTTCTTAGATTTAAAATGAAATCAAATTCATGTTTCTCATTATTATTGTTTTTATCCTGCCCCTCTATATTTGTTGGTGATAGCATCGGGTTAATTCACATGTAGGTCTGTTTTGTTATAAAATAAAGACTATAATGTAAAGACAGGTATAGAGAGAAATTGATATATTATTCGAATTCAAACTGATGTACATAATGAACTGAAAACTCTTCTATTTATAGAAGAATGAAAGTTGCTGTGTAAGTTGCTACTGCAAGCTGCTGTGTAAGCTGCTACTACAACCTGCTGTGTAAGCTACTATAAGCTACTGTGTAAGCTGCTACTCCAAGCTGCTGTGTAAGCTACTACAAGCTAGTATGTAAGCTGCTACTATATCCGATATGGATAATCTTATACAAAGAGTAATATTTATCCATAACGGAGTACTGAAAGGATAATCTCATTATACCCGCTATCGATAATATTCTACAGGGGGTAATGTTTATCCATAATCGGATACTGAAAGGATAAACATATTATACCCGGTATGGATAATCTTCTACCGGGGGTAATGTTTATCCATAACCGGGTACCGAAGTGATAAGCTTCTTCAGGAGGCTTATTTCCAATAGAGTACTAAATAGATAAACATATTTACGGCGGAGTCCCATATGGATAAGCTTCTTCAGGAAGCTTATTTACAACGGAGTATGAACATGCATAATATAATATATTTATAACACTCCCCTTTGGATGTTCATTAAAAGATAGTGTGCCTCATTAAAACCTTACTAGGAAAAACCCCGTGGGAAAAAATTCCAGTGAAGGAAAAAGAGTGCACATATTTAGTAATACGCATTTCTAGCTGCCTCATTAAAAACCTTATAAGGAAAACCCTGTGGGAAAAAACCTTAGTAAGGAAAAAAAGAGTGCATCGCGTATTTTACTCCCCCTGATGAAAACCTTGTTTCAAATATTTGAGTCTCTGCATTCTAATCTTGTATCTGCATAACCAATACGATCTGCACCACTTTTGTTAGCATTAACAAGATACATAAGTGCATAGCAATTGCACTGAGATAGAGTATTTCAGGACCAAGGAGTTCCTCATCCTCTTCTGGAGTTCGGAACGGATCCTTATTCACTTCAAGTGATCGAACACCCATTGGTGTACTTAATGGGTGCGCTTTGTCCATGTAAAGGCATTTAAAGACCTTTTCTGCATAGGAAAATTGATGGATAAAGATCTCGTCTGCTAAATATTTAATTTTCAGACCAAGATAAATTTTGGATCTTTCATCTCAAATTCTTTCTTAAGATATTCAATTGCCTTTGGAGCTCTTCTGGAGTTCCAACAAGATTTATGTCATCAACGTAAACATCATGTGTAAAAAATTCTGATGAAATTTTCTTTATAAAAATACATGGACAAATAACATCATTTATGTAACTTTCTTTCAGCAAATATTCACTGAGGCAATTATATCACTTGCGCCCAGATTGATTTAAACCGTACAAGAGCTTTATAATCTGATCGAGTACATTTCTCGAGACATTGAACTATATGCTTCAGGCATTTTAAATCCTTCAGGGATCTTTATAGAGATTTAATCAAATGAGTCATATAGGTTATGACTCGCATTTAAATGGCATGACATCTTCAGGTGTCTGGACTACTAGTCCGATCCTCACAATATTTCACAGTATTGTGCACTATATTGTATCAAATATATCGTCGACGGTCATTTTGTATCGGTTCCTAAGCGGCATAACTTGTTGAGATCTCATCACTTTCTTTATTTTCAGGTACCTCAACTTCTTCTGGAGTTTCATGAAATGTTATGTCGTGGGCTCTTCTAGAGCTCATTTCCTCCTCATTATGATCATTTTGATCATTAGCTCCTTATCATTTTTCAAGGATTGTTACCTTTGGAACCGATTGGTCTACCACGCTTCATGCGTACAGTAAACTCTATCCTTCAGGGACTTTAAATTTTAATAGGAGCATTTGCAGCTGAAATATGATATTTGATTTTGGATCAGCAAATGCTTCTGGCATTTGACTTGAATTATCTTCTAAATGAGGATCATATTGATGATAATTCGATTTATATAGCATATTTTTCAGCTGTCTATTCCATTCCCCAAATGTTAGAAAAACTAACATATATCCCCAATCTTCTTTGGGAAACATATCTTTGTGCATTGTGGTAGAGAAATTAATCATATACCACACATCAAAAGATAGTAAAATATTTGATTTCTGATCCTAAATCAATTATGAGGGGAGGACTTATCATATATTGTTGGTCTGATGCATACAAGTGCTGCTATATGCAATTTAGAAAATCTTAGACCAACACATGAAGCTTTGTTCTCATAAACAATAGTTTAGCCATTAATAGGAGGTATTCACTGCTAAACTAGCTTGTATATAAACCAGCATTATCAAGATGAACTGTCTTGATTTCATAATCTGAAAATTATGCTCTTAAGTGAGAAAAGCAATTTCAAATGCCAAACTGCAGGTTGACAATAAACATACATGTAACCATCTTATATATGCATCTATAAGTGGTTCACATGATAGGTGAATGGGCCCATATTCACCTTTTATATATTTCAGAATCAGGGGTCTTAGTCCCAACTTTAGCTGGTATAATCAATTTATTATGAGAACAAGCAACACAGGAGAATTCTTGAAGAATCTTCTAGTTCTTCAGTATATGCTTATCTAAATTCTCAAATAGCTCATTTAAAAATGGCAAATGAAAACTTCAAGTTTATCATGGCATGTGCTATCTCTTAGTAAACTTCTGGTTTACTATGACATAAACTTTTGCATTAGTAAACTTCTGATTTACTGTGGCTACTTTTGTATTAGTAAACTTCTGGTTTACCGTGATACATGATGTAGTACAAATCAAAGAATAAGGCGGGTAACTTCTCATATACATATTATTTTACCCCCTATGATTGTGGAAACATGAAGATTTTCAATCTTCCAATCATTTATAGTCTCAATATGATAGCCATTTATTTTAGTAAACTTCGGGTTTACTACAACATATGTTTTGACCATAATCATATAATATGAATGACATATTTGTAAATAAGCTCTTCGAGAGCCTTCAATTATTATCCACAATCTAATATTTATCGGACACTACTGGTGTCATGTGTCTTCTAGGCAAACAGTTAGCTCTTCGGGAGTTGTTGATACATTTTGTACTATCAAATATTGCTCAAACACTTCTGGTATCAAAAGAGAAAATCATAATCAAATAAACAATTATTTAAGCACAAGAAAACTCCTCTTCATAATATTTTCCTACTTCAGGAGGCAATTTCAATTGTATTACTTCTTCAGGAGCAAATTTAAAATACGAAATATTGAGTATATATTCTCTCAATTATATTACCTCTTCTGGAGGTGAATCGTAATATATTTGCATCAAGAGCGCGTTCATATTTACCAGATTTATTAATATTATCACATTCACTTCAGGGAATGGATTATTATTATCAAAAGTTCTCATCCTTCAGGAAAATCGAACATAATTATCTGAATGCGCATTAATCACATCAAATTGTGATGCCTCAACCTCTTTTAAAATATTTACTACTTCAGGAGCAAATCGAGGCGTGCATTTAATATAGAGAATATTTATGTAGATTATCTTCAATTGTAACCATAGAAAGCCTAAATTATCACTTCTGGTGATCATAGGCATATACCACTTCTGGTGGTTAACAAAATATAATTACAATGAGATATATGAAATATAACCACTTCTGGTGGTTGTATATTTCTTGCAAACTCTGCTAGAGTTTAAGTTGATCTAATAATGTTATCCATATTCTTCAAAATGACATAAATAAGATATATTATAGTCAACATCGGTATCAAATCATAACTTTTATTTATGTATAACAAACAACAAAAATTAAAATATTTACATTTCTACAGATTCACCACCGATTACATGACTTGTTTCTCCATCTGGGAATGCAAAGTAATCAGCTACATCCAAATGTATGAAGTCTAAATTATCTTTAGAAATAAAATTTGCTTCAGCATTTTTCTCTGTCTTCTTTAGGGAGGCTTGATAAAGCTCAACCAGGTGCTTTGGCGTACGACAGGTACGTGACCAGTGCCCTTTTCCTCCACATCTATAGCATGCACTTTCTGCATTTGGTGCTTGCACCGCTTCATGCTTTTGTTCCTTCCTTTTCCACTGCTGGTGGCGAGGAGGGTTTTTTGGTGCATTATTATTATCATGATTAGAGTTTCTTCCCCGACCATGGCCATGACCACGACTGGGGTCACGACCTCTTCCACGTCTAGCTTGGTGGATGTTCATCTCATTCACTTCAGGGAATGGACAAGAACCAGTAGGTCGGCTTTCATGGTTCTTCATTAATAGACCATTATGTTGCTCGGCTACAAGAAGATGTGAGATAAGTTCAGAATACTTTTTAAATCCCATCTCTCGATATTGCTGCCGCATGAGCATATTTGAGGTATGAAAAGTAGTGAAAGTTTTCTCCAACATATCATGATCATTCATATTATCACCACATAATTTTAATTGGGAAATAATTCTGAACATAGCAGAATTATACTCACTGATAGATTTAAAATCTTGTAGCCTTAGATGAGTCCAATCATAACGTGCCTGTGGAAGAACGACCATCTTCAGGTGGTCATATCTATCTTTCAAATTATTCCACAGTATGACTGGATGTTTTACAATAAGATATTCCATTTTCAGGCCCTCGTCAAGGTGATGGCATAGGAATATCATTGCTTTGGCACAATCTTGGTTTGATGCTTGATTTTTATCGTTGATGGTGTCTGCCAGACCGATCGTATCAAGATGAATTTCAGCATCAAGCACTCAAGACATGTAAGTTTTGCCCGATATATCCAGGGCTACAAATTCAAGTTTAGAAAGACTTGACATTATATAGAAAAAGAAAGTTCGTACCTCAGATACTTTCAAGGTATTTGCTCGAGATGGCAGAGTCTCGTGTTGATAACGTGTTATAAAATAAAGACTATAATATAAAGATAGGTATAGAGAGAAACTGATATATTATTCGAATTCAAACTAATGTACATAATGAACTGAAAACTCTTCTATTTATGGAAGAAAGGAAGCTGCTGTGTAAGCTGCTACTGCAAGCTGCTGTGTAAGCTGCTTCAACAACCTGTTGTGTAAGCTACTATAAGTTGCTGTGTAAGCTGCTACTACAAGCTACTACAAGCTGGTGTGTAAGCTGCTACTATATCCGATATGGATAATCTTATACTAAGAGTAATGTTTATCCATAACGGAGTACTGAAAGGATAAGTTCATTATACCCGCTATGGATAATCTTCTACCGGGGGTAATGTTTATCCATAACCGGATACTGAAAGGATAAACATATTATACCCGGTATGGATAATCTTCTACCGGGGGTAATGTTTATCCATAACCGGGTACCGAAGTGATAAGCTTCTTCAGGAGGCTTATTTCCAATAGAGTACTAAATAGATAAACATATTTACGGCGGAGTCCCATATGGATAAGCTTCTTCAGGAAGCTTATTTACAACGGAGTATGATTATCCATAATATAATATATTTATAACACAAAATTTTTGATGTTGATTCATGGTGGCTTGTTTGATTTTATTCTTGTTTGTTTGATCATGAAATGAGTGCTGACATTTTTCTTTAATTTTCGCCATGTTGAGGATAGAGTTTATTGAACTTAATGTTCTAATCTGCTGCATTTCCTTATTTAAAATAGGTTTGATTGATCTCTTTGTTTGTTAAATCAGTAACAATGTCTTTAAATGCTTCAAATTGATTGTCGTATCTGTTATAGCCAAGAAGCTCAGGACTTGTGTTCGGAACTGAGAGTTAACTATAGTTGATTAGCTAAGAATTTAGTGACAATCCAGAAAAAAAGTGAATCCAAAATGCAAAAGTATAGAAAGATGGGAACTGTTCAAGACATGGCTGAAATTACGAGCATTGCATGTCCGGTCCTGATCCAAAGAAGAATGAACTAGCACCTGCAGCTAGCAAGTATCAAGATTTAAATCTAAAGTACGGATGGTGAACCATGCAAGACTCAAGATCAATCTTCAAAAGACGTATAGATAGGAATCTTGTAACTCATAATTGACAGGCTTAATTGGTCTTTTTCTTTTTTGATTTTGATGTAATAATAGGATCGCGAACCGAAACCTCAATAGAATGGCACCTCAACCGGCTCCCCACCTTAGTATACTCCATCACCTCATTCACTTCTGAACTATACGTGGCCTGATTCCTTTATAGCCAAGGATATGTAGCCAGCTCAAATAGCAGGTCTCGGTCACATTCTCCTTCCTCTTAGTTTTTGGTCTCCCTAAATAAGGTGGCATGAAATTAAAATGTGACACACTTTTTTGTATGATTTTTCTATGATTTAAAAAATATTAAAAATGCATGAAATTCAACTAAATAAAGAAAAATACCTAAAAATCAATTAAAATTATTTTCGTCTATTTTTTAGGAGTTATTTTCATGTAGGGCAAAAATCACGTGCTCACAACTGCCCCTCTTTGCTCGAGAATACGAAGAGTTTTCGTGCAAAGACAAAGTGAGCGGATACGAGCGATTTTTGCCCGTTTGAATACTCCATGGGAAGCATTTTTG
>MU729420.1:34639-47624 GCA_026770625.1 Nicotiana glauca
CGTCACATGAAATGCACCCGGATCCTCGACATATTCTTATCCAACGTTTTCGGATTTGGATTTGGGTTGCATGAAATGCACACCCGTATTAGGAAGGTAAAATTATTAAAGATCGCACCGAAAGCGGCTAACGTTTTGTTATCTTTTGGGAAGACTGTGAAATTCGCTTAACGGCCTATCCCTAATACTAAGTATTTTTAGTAAGTAATTAATGAGGGCCCCGCAATATATTGGTTTTGTTTAGCGAGGACCATCTCATTTTTATTTAAAGGCCAACATAAAGCAAACTAAGATTTTTTATTTATTATTTTGTCCCTAAAAGGGCCTAATTAATTTGCACCTATAAACTCGAGCCTCAAGTTCAAGTCCGAATTCAAACAAAATGGAAGACCCTCTTAGTTTGAACCCGCTACCTACCTCAAAAACTCAAATTTATACTGCAAATTAATTCCCATATTCCTAATATAATTTTTAAGGGGTTTTATTTGGCATGCCACGCCTCAATTTATTTCAAAGGAAATGCACTCAATTAAAAGAACTACGGATATTCATATTTAAAACTAATTAGGTATCACAACTACGCTACGAGAACCGTATCCATAACACGATGATTTCGTGCTCCATTAGCCATTTTCAATATTACATACTTTATTAAATAAACCTGATTCCCACGACCCAACTAGCAATTGACCAACACATTTGCAATTCAATAGGAAAATAGACATGATAACAAAAGTTCAGTAGCACTTAACAGTGAGATTGTTGGAAAACCACCATTATCACATAAGGGATAATGCAAAATAAAGACAATAAAAGAATCAATCTTTCTCTAAGTAGCGACAAATGCGTGATAAGAAATATCTAACCTTGTAGATGTTAAAAACCAAATCCAATTCACAGACGTTGCTGAAGAAGTGATCCAAAATTTTGAAAAACTAGTGGATGCTCTCCAGATAAGCTTTACTGGCAAGACTGAAGGAAAATTCCTTCATAGACTCCCTATTGATTCCAACGTAAGTAGCAACAGCTTCGTCACTAAATGCATTGCGACAGAATTTAGCTCGTCAACTGCTCTACAATCAGTGGCAAGATGTCCGACTACAGAATTTCCAATCCACGAAATCTCTCCAAGAAACAGTAGCAAATCTGGACCGGAATCACTAACTTAAACCTCGACCGGCATCTCGCGCTCGTCAGCTCCAAATGAATCTCGCACACGAGCTCCGAAATGGACTCAAATTAATGAAACTCCAGCAGCTAAACTGAGGCTTAAGAACTGAAATTATTTTCCAATTAATAGAACTTCAACAATTATAGAAACCGAAAATCAAACTTTCATTTGATGAATTTTCAGTAATACAAGGACAGAAATCGAGCGAACGTTACAACCACAACTCAAGACAACAATCAGGCTCAAACGGGATGAAGAACCGCACTGTGAACGACACCTCGAACTCGATCGAACTCCATATTTTGAAACGAAATCCCTCGCTCTCTCATCGTTTGCTCTTTGTTTCGTTTTTAGCTTTGGAATTTCGAGTCTCCAAGATGGGAATGGCGTTGCTCTTTGAGAGGGGAAATCTGATGCTTTTTCCTTTAATTCTTTGTTAGCAGTGAAGAAGGCGTGAGTTTTTTTTAAAAAAAATTTCAGATTAAGAAGAAGACCCTCTATGCGCCGTTCTCTGTAAGTGAAGGATCAATGGACCCCCCCCCCCCAGTAGTGTATATTATGTGTGTATTTATAGTGATAGGGTGGGGAGTAGTTTTGGGGGAAAAATATTGTGGGGAAGGTTTTGGAGGGAAAATATTTTGGGGAAGGTCTTTTGGGGGGGAAATTTAGGCTTTTCAAATTTTTGGCCAATTTGAATTTAAGACCAAGCCTTTTCACTTCCCTCTTCTTTTTGTTGTTCTTTTCTTTCTTTAATTAATTAAAAACTTAAACTAAATTCCTAAATTAATTCAAATTGTAAAATGGAGCTAATTATCTAACTATGTAAAAATGATCATTTTTTGTGATTTTTGATTAATAGAACAATTAATTTCCTAAATGCAAATTAAATCTAAGGTGGCATGAAATTAAAACGTGACACACTTTTTTTTTATGATTTTTCTATAATTTAAAAAATATTAAAAATACATGAAATGCAACTAAATAAAGAAAAACACCTAAAAATTAATTAAAATTATTTTCGTCTATTTTTTAGGAGTTATTTTCATGTAGGGCAAAAATCACGTGCTCACGTTAGATAATGTAATTTTAAGGACGCCATGTGTTATGAGAATGGTTTGTTGATTTTGTGTTTGTCAAATGATATTGTTTTGGTTGGTTGATTATTGAATGCTTGAGTATGTTCAAAATGCACAACTTCTACTGTACTAGTTCTATTTTCCAAATCAATAACTTCAATAATCTCAGATTCATTTAGGAAGTAAGCATGAGCCTTCGTAGTTTGTTCTAAGCATGTAATTAAATCATCGCAACTACGGGTACGGTTCCCGTGGCGTAGTTGTGATACCTAACTTCAATGTAGTTTTAAATATGAACATTTGTAGTTCGCTTTAGTTGAATGCAAATCTTTTGAGGTAAATTGAGGCGTGTCATCCAATCACATAGTATATAGCCCTCACCTTAATATCTTAACTAATGTAGAGAAAAATGCCTTGAACTCTCGTAGTTTGCTTTAGGAGCATTAAGAAAATAAATTATCATATCTGCGGGTACAGTTCCTGTGATGTAGTTGTAATGCTTAATTTCTAAAATCTGGGGCTACATTTATATGACCCGGCCATAATTAATCTTGTTACTAAAATAGACATGTTATGGATCGTTGGTGTGGCTCTCGTGAAATGATTCGTGACCTGTAATCAAATAGTTGTATAACAATCGGATTATTAAAAGCGGTTTAAATGGAATAAAAATGCACATAGGTTTCAAAGATGTAATTAGTCAGATAATTAGGCCAATATTAATAGTTGAGAGACCGTGCTAAAACCACGAAACCCATGAATGCCTAACACCTTCTCCCGGGTTAACAGAATTCCTTACCCGAATTTTTGTATTTTACGGACTGTAAAATAGAGTTAAACTTCCTCGATTTGGGATTTAAACCAGTGACTTGGGATGCCATAAATCATCCCATGTGGCGACTCTGGATTTAATATATATAATCCTATTTCGATTGTCACTTAAATTAGAAAAACTCCCTTTTACTCCCTCTAGTGGTAGAAAAAAGGAGGTGTGACACACGTCAGAGAAAAACAACCTAGTGCATGATTTGGAGTTAGCAGTCATTATTCACGCGCTCAAGATTTGGAGGCATTATCTTTTTGGTGTATCTTGCGTGGTGTTCACGGATCACATGAGTTTCCAGCACTTATTCAAGAAAAAGGATCTGAACTTGAGGTAACAGATGTGGTTAGAGCTTCTAAAGGACTATGATATTATCACTCTTTATTATCTAGGGAAGGCCAATACTTGGGCTAATGCATTGAGCTGGAAGGCTGAGAATATGGGGAGTCATGCTTTTATCCCAACTGGGTTGAGACCATTAACTTTGGATGTTTAGGCTTTCGCCAATAGATTCGTGAGGTTTGATATTTTAAACCCTACCAGGGTTCTTTCTTACATTGCATCAAGATCGTCCTTGTTTGAGCACATCAAGGCACATCAGTATGATGGTCCTCACTTATTTATTCCGAGGGACATGATACAGCACGATGATGTTAAGAAGGTGACTATTGGTGTTGATGGGGGTATTGAGGCTTCATCGCCGGATTATCTTGCCTAATATGGATGGATTGCAAGAGTTGATTTTTGAAGAGACCCATCGTTTGCATTATTCTTTTCCTCTGGGTAACGCAAATATGTACTGTGATTTGAGGCAGTAATTTTGGTGGCGGAGGATGAAGACAGATATTGTTGATTATGTTGGTCGCTGTTTGAACTATCAGTAGGTGAAGTATTAACATAAGAGACATGTTGGTTCACTTTACAGGCTTTATATTTCGGAGTAGAAGTGGGAACATATAATTCTTGATTTTGTAGTTGTGTTTCCATGAACCTTGATAAGGTTTGATGCTATGTGGGTTATTGTGGATGGGCTGACAAAGTCTGCACACTTCATTCCATTCATTACTACCAACTCGCCAGAGCAACTAGCTTAGATTTATTTGAGATTGTTCACCTTCATAGTGTGCATGTGTATATTATTTCAGATCGAGGCATGTAGTTTACATCATATTTTTGGAGAGTAGTGCAGCATGAATTATGCACCCATGTCGAGCTAAGTAAAACTTTTTATCACTAGGTGAACAAGAAGTCCAAGCGCACATTCAGATGTTTGAGGACATGTTACGAGCACGTGCCATTTATTTCGTTGATTAGTTTCTACCATTAGCAGAATTTGCCTACAATAATAACTATCAGTCAAGTATCCAGATGGATCTGTATGAGGTCTTATATGTGAGGCGATGTCGTTCCCCGATTGCTTGGTTTGAGCTTGGGGAGGCTAGGTTTGTTGGGCACTTATTTGGTCTGTGATGGTTTGGAGAAAGTGAAATTGATTCAGAAGCGGCTTCATATAGGACATTCCAGGAATAAGAGTTATGTAGATAGGAAGGCTTGTAATGTGGCCTATATAGTGGGTGAGGTTCTGCTTAGAGTTTCTCCCATGAAGGGTGTGATGAGGTTCAGGAAGAAGGGCAAGTTGAGCCCTCAGTACATTGGTCTGTTTGAGGTGCTAGAGAGAGTTAGAGAGGTGGCTTATAGACTTGCCTTGCCACCTAGTTTATCGAAAGTTCATCCAACGTTACATGTTTCCAAGCTCCGAAAGTACAATAGGGATCCGTCACATGTATTAGACTTCAACACGATACAATTAGATAAGTATATGACTTATAATGTGGAGCTAATGGCTTTTTTGGACCAGTAGGTTCAAAAGTTGATATCGAAGAATATAACGTCGGAGAAGGTTCATTGCAGAGTTAAATGGGTCGAGGATGCTAAGGGAGATCAAGCAGGAGATGCGTTGCAGATATCATCACCTTTTTTAGACCCCAGAATATGACTCTAGACTCGTTCGAGCACGAATGTTCGTTTAACAGGGGGAGAATATAATTACTTGGCCGATAGTTTTGAGTATTCCCTTTGTGAGCACGTGATTTTTGCCCGAAGCAAATTATTCCCAAAATTCCAAATAAAATGATTCCTTTATTATTTTACAATTTTTGTGAATTTTGTAGAATTTTGTGTTAATTGGTTGCACTTTTATTTGTGCATGATAATTCATATGAAAATACAAAAAATATGCATTCGCATTTAGTGATTTAATTTCACATTTTAGTATTAATTAGTATTAATTTATTTTAGAACAAAATATAAAGAAAATGACAAAAGTGGTTATTTGCATTTTTATTCTTTTAATTTGTAGAATTTGTCTTAAACTTTTAGTTTGAAATTAGTAATTAGTAAATTTTGGAAATTAAATAAATATCATATTATAGTCAATTGGATCTTTGATTTTTATTCTTTGTCATTTTAACAAAATCAAAATATATAAAAAATAAATAAGAAAAAAGAGAAAATAAATCAATTTGAAATAAAAAGAAGAAAAGGTCTTAATTAGAACCAAATTTGGGCCATTTGGTATCTAATCCGTCTGGCCCAGGTCAATTTTCCAGCCCAATTCAATATTCATCCATGCCCAAGCCCAATTCGAACCAACCCACCCGGTCTAGCCCTGACCTCTTAAAACGACGTCGTTTAGCGTCAGTAAATCATGGCCATCAATTCCTTTTAATCCAACGACCACGAGTGAATCTTGCCAATCAATATAACTGTCTGATAAATTAATTAACCCTAAAACAAAATGCTAACACCGCCGGAGCCGCCGGCGGAGGTGAACGACGCCTATGCCAATGTCTCCCAAATTCACACCCCTACACCGCCTCAACACCCCCGTCACGAATCCACCATTTTCATAGGTCAAATCCCACCCTATCCCCTCAAATCATGAAAACCGTAGCTGCCGCCGGCGAACGCCGATCACTCTTTTCAGGCCCAAATTAACACCGTAAATTCTCCTCAGCCTCCTCATCCTAAATACCTAAGACCCTTCCCTCAAATATGGCTGAAACGCCTCGAATATCAATTTAAAGATTTTTCGGTGAAGCCCTTAATACCCCAAATTATATCAAATTGGCACAATATGATACCATCATTATCTTCATGAAGATTCTACCACTCTAGGCGTTCAAATGTTGCAGAAATCACTCGACTATTACAATAATAAGAAGTAGAACCCTAAACATCGTAAATGAGTTTTCCTTAGTTATTTTTTTCTATTCTTCATTTGTTTCTGTTCCAGAATCACTATTTTATTAGGATTAATTAACTTAGGTTTTGTTTTTCGTTTGTAAAGAATTAATAGTTTATTTGGCTTATCTTCTGCATGACTGTTGGAATAAATTGATTAGTGATTAGCATAAAGTCTGCTATGCATAGTTCGATTTTGTTTTAGTTTTTATTTTAATTGACCGTTTAGGCCACACTCAATGTTTGATTCTAGTTTAAGTTCATCCTGTTAGTTCATAGATGGATCTAGTTTTGAGTTTTAGTTAATGGTTCTTCTTGATTCTTTGGGTGGTCTTAATTGACCTTGTTTAGTTAAAAGGGGGATAGGTTAATGGTGACCTAGATGAGTAATTTCAGGGAATGTTCAAGGGTGTTTGGGTAAATAAAATTAGGCAGAAGTGTGTAGATTACACTAGAACCTTCTATAGATGGGAGTAAATTAGAATTTCAGAAATGAGCATACTTGCTTGAGTCACAAGCCAACAAGTTAAGGGGCTAAATTGAAAATCAAACAGGGTCCTAAATGAAATACTTAAAATCTGATGCTTACCCCTTGTTTTCATATAAAAGGGCATGACCTTTACTTGATTGAGGAAGTTTTTAGCCTCCAAAATTCCCACCAAAAAAGCTCTCTCTAATTTCAGATCCAGATTTGAAATTCAAACATTCAAAAATCCAAAAACAATAGAAAATTAGTAGAAAAACCAAAAAAAAAAATAGTCAATGTTTCATTAAAAGTTCCAGTTTAATTTCAGCTTTGATAGTTCTAATTTTGGTGTTTAAGGATCAGAGATTATTTCGAAGAATTTTGGGCGTAATCAAGCTGGTTTTGGTTGAGTTGTGGTCTGTTGAAATTTTCAGAAGTATCCTGGGTGTATTTCGAGTCAATTCCATATTGTTCATTTTTAATGGGGTTTATGTTTGATTTGGTGTGAAAACTTCTTCTGGATCATTTGATATCATTTCCTGGGTTGATTCACTACTGAGTTTGCTACTGGGAGTTGTTATTGCTGCTGATTCTCTTCTTCTGTTTCATTTCGACTTGATTTTCAGGTACACATTTGAATATGCCTTGATGTGACCCTCAATTGGAATTAAATGAAGTCACATTTCAAATTTTTGCTCATGTTATAATCAGGACAGTAATACGCATGTTGCACAACCTTGATTTGTTTGATTTGTATCATGTTAAGGACTGTTTAATTAGAACCATTTCTGAGATGATTGAATCATGATGTAATAATAGTTGACTATAGGTTAGATTTGTATTTTACTTGTTACTGGAATGTGTTTAATTGGACTGTAATTGGGATGTGGACAGTTATTTGATTGACTACGGGTGCTTAAGTCAGTATATTGACTAAAATAAAGGTAGTTGTCATATTAGTTATTATACTAGAATAGGATTTAGCTGTTTTCATTGTTTCCATTTACACATGCTCATAGAACTATTGGACTGTCAAATTAGAGAATATTCAGCCATAGCATAGTTAAATTTCGATTTGTCTAAGTGTACCTTTGAAATCAGAAGACGGATAGAATAATGTGAGTTTTGAGTTAGTTTGGAATTGACTGCGGAATTGGTTCATAATCAGTGTTAAATGGTAAATCGTTTATCAAATTTCCCGACCGTATAAGGATGGATCTGACTGATAGGTAACGCATTATTAGTTTGAATTGATATTCATCACCAGGTTGTTTTGAATGATTTAGTTAACCCATTAGAAATAATCCCTGTTTAATTGTTTATGAATGTGAATTGTTGAATCCCTGTTTATGGACATGAATTGGGAAGTGTCGAGTCATTAATTGTTTATAAATGTTTGGCTAACGTTAACTGCACTGGAAATGTTTGGGCTCAATGCTAGTTGGTGGAAAACGCCCAGGCCCATGACCCCTTTAGTTAGATTGATGTAAGGTCCAAGTGGCCTGGGCCCAAGGGTAACATCCGAAGCCTAAAACTGGGAAAATTTATAATCTGAGCAAGCTGTGTTCACTTGCTGCCCCGGCTAATTTCATAGCCCAAGATTATTGAAACTTTACACCCTGTGAAAAGAGTTGATTTTTAGAGAAATAAAAATAGAAAAATTGTAGTTTGCTTTAGGTTTTCCTTTAAAATGATGAATGAGACGAGCCTCGCCAAACAAAAATATATAAATTGCGGGGCCCTCAATAATTGTTTATACAAAAATACTTAGAAATTCGGGTGGACCGTTTAGCGAATTTCACGGTTTTTCCCAAATATAATAAACGCGTAGTTGTTTTAGGCACGTATTTTAATAATATTACTTTCCTAAATATGGGTGCACATTTATGTGACTCAAATCTAAATCTCAACGAAGTCGAAATGTGTCAAAAGCCACGGGTACACTGGTGCGAGATCGTTCGAGATACATTTTCACGATGTTGCAATTCTTATTAAAAAATAAATATATAATAAAAGTGGGTTATTAATAAAAGGGACATAGGTTAGAACATGTTTTGAAATCAGATAAAATCAAATAAAACAGTTGAGCGACCGTGCTAGATCCACGGAATCCGGGAATGCCTGACACCTTCTCCCGGGTTAACAGAATTCCTTACTCGGATTTCTGATTCGCGGACTGTTAACAGAGTCATAATTTTCTCGGTTCGGGATCCAATTGGTGACTTGGGACACCATTAATCTCCCAAGTGGCGACTCTGAATATTAATAATGAATCCCGTTCCGATTGTCCTTTAAGTGAAAAAACTCTGTTTACGCCCGCGCGGGTGTAGCATAAAAAGGAGGTGTGACAGCTTTGGCGACTCCGCTGGGGATGACAAACCCAGAACATCGGTTCAGGGTTTAACAATTCGAGCTTAAAATAATTGTTATATTTGGTGTTATTTGATTTTCCTACATTTTCCATTCCTACTGAGCTAAATGTTTTACCGCTTTGATATTTTTTCAACTGTTTATATAAACTGTGCCGAAACCCTTCTCTTCTCACCTCCGGGGATGTGCTTACTGGTTGAGACTCCCTATTCTGTTAGTGTCAATACCCTGAAATAAGAAAGAGGTCGGACAAGTTACTAAGTCGGACGATCCCGCGGGTCCCCGGTACGTAGCCCCCTCCTCGACTCGAGTTGTCTGCTCGGGTACACAGTCTAGAACACATACCCAGGTTTTGAACTTAGAATAACTTGACTTCATGCCGGATCCCAAGTAGGATCGATTATTTGTATCACGTGCATATGACTTAGGGGACTCAACACAGGGGTTGGGTCCGTATAGGATAGGTAACCGGATATGAAATGACTATCATAATGCATTTTACGTGTTGCATTTATTTGTCTCGGGCCCGCATGCTGACCGGCTTTTGAACATCGAAAATTTTGTAAAATTGAGAAAAAGAGAAAAAGAGAGAAATAGCAGTGTAAAGAATTAATTGTTTAGTTTTACAAAAACCGATGCCCAAATGCTGTCGAAATTCTGCCGAAATTCCGAAAATAAAATGAAAAAATGGAAATGTTTTGTTTCTTATAGTTTGTTTTACTAAAAGCAAAGGAATATATATATATATATATATATATATATATATATATATATAAAGTCTTTATTTTTGGAAGTTGTTCGCAGAAAAAGAAAAAAAGAAAAGATTCTTTATTTTAGTTTGGGAAAAATAGGTCGTTTATTTGTTTGTTGAAAATGAAAAAAAAGGAAAGAAAGAGTCGTTATTTTGTCTTGTTTTCTAAAAATAGAAAAAGGAAAATAGTTTGTCTTGCCATGAAAAATGAAAATGAAAAATAGTATTGCTTTTGAAAGTAGTTTTATCATTTGCTTTTAAAATGCCAAAAATAAAAATGAAAAAGAGTCTTGTTTTCAAATAGTTCGTTAATTTGCCCGAACTACGCTGGTTTGATTCTCACCGGATGTGAGATACGTAGGCAACCCTCATGGGGTCCAACCACCCCTTTTGCAAAAAATAGCCGAAAAATACAAAAATTTTAATTTTTATCCAATAAGTCGGGTGACGCCATTCTTGTTGAAAAATAAATCGAATGTCCCCAAAAAAGACGACGGAAGGCTGTTTTTGCAAGAACAACCACTCTAAGTCATTTAAATGATTTGGCGGCATAGCCTTGAAATCTTCACCAGAAATGTTGAAAGGTCGTATTTGCATAACCGAATTCGTTTGAAATTAGAAATTTGAATAAAAAGAATAGTGTCAGTCTGTGCTTATAGAACAAATAATGATTAAATCACCTTAATAAATGTGCAGGATGAGCACAACTCAAAATGAACCTTTCTCAATCATGAATAAGATCCCTTTGGAGATACGTGTGTGGTGGAATGATTTAGGAGGCGAAGGGCAAGATGAAGTCAAGAAATATTTGAAAGGGCTTACCGGTTTGCTAGAAAGTGTGCCTCGTGGAGATATTATCAGAGCACTAGTGACGTGTTGGGACCCGGCACACAATGTGTTCCATTTCTCAGACTTCGAGCTTACCCCAACACTAGAAGAAGTGGCTGGGTACATAGGGAAAGATGAGGTTCCTTTAAAAGACAAATACTTAGTGGCCCCGAGAATTGTAGCCGTGCACAGATTTTTAGACTCTCTAAAGATACGTAGGACGGTTCACAACGCATATATGACAAATGGTTTTTGCACCCCGCACTTCATATACCATAGATATGGCCACATCGGGGGGTTTAATAACCCGAAAAGCAAGATATATAGTAATGGAAACCACCAAAAATGGGAGGAGCATAGGCGTGTCGCTTTCATGCTGGTTTTTCTGGGGCTTGTGGTATTTCCAAGGAAAGATGGAAACATTGACATAAAAATAGCCAGGGTCTTCAGTACTCTAATGACTCAAGACAAAAGCACTCTTGCACCTATGATATTAGCCGATATCTTCCGCGCTCTTACAGCCTGTAAGGCCGGGAAAGACTCCTTCGAGGGATGCAATCTACTGCTGCAAATGTGGATGACCGAGCACCTATGCCATCATCCTCAGTTTTTGAGCTATGGGTCTCCAGAAAAAACATACATAGAAGAGTTCTACAAGAGGATTAAAGGGGTCAATTTGCCGGAAGGATTCACGGGTTGGACAGCATACTTTCGGTCCCTCACTGCTAGTCAAATAGAATGGGCGCTTGGATGGTTGCCTGTTAATGAAATCATATACATGCCAACAGCAACGCCGCAATTCTCTTAATGGGTCTCAAAAGCATTCATCCCTATGCTCCATATCGGGTTTTAAGGCAGCTCGGAAGATGCCAGATAGTGACGAAGGATGGTGATCTTAGTACTCAGGTAGTTGAGATTAGTCCTGATGGACAATTCCCTGAAGCAAAAGTCCACCAAATTTGGAATAAATGCCAATACTTAAAGTCAGATACTTGTGTAAAGGATTAGGCCAAAGGCGAAGTGTCGCTCGAGTACTTTGCTTGGTATAGGAGAGAATGTGAACATGAAAGGCCAGCTAAAAGACCTCACATCCAGGAGTTTGCCGAATCGTCAAGAGAACAGTGGGCTTGGCAAGCCAAAGAGAACGAGTACAGGGCAAAAATAAGCGAGCTGGAAAAACATGTCCAAGATCTTAAGTTTGAAAACTGTGTGAGAGAAGAACATGATAATGGGGTTGCGGGATTGAGGAAAAAGGTCATTACCGCAGAAAACAAAATGATCAAACAAGCAAAAGAGTTCAATGTTGAAAGAGAGCACTGTTATACAACATTAGCACAATTAGAAATGGACCTGCAACAACTCCAGGAGCGAAATCAGCAGACTTTGAAGGCCAGGACCAAACAGATAAGGAGATTGCTTCAGGAAAAAGGCATAATCAGAGAAACAATCCTAGCTATTGCTCACCACATCACCATAAAATGCCAAATGTGTGAGAATATGACTCAGACTACCTTCTTTGCCTCAGTGATGATATTTGTGAAACAGATAATAAGTGACCTAGACAGACTCTAAGGGGAACTTGCACATAGGCCCGCGGCGAGACCGAACGATGTCCCGCGGGCACCAGGAGCTTTGATGTATTCATGATTGTCATTAGAGTCTTTATTTCATTTTTATTAGAATGTATCAGTTATTAGAGTCTATATTTTCATTTCAAGTCAGTCTGCATTTTCAGTTTGAAGTAGAATAGTTGTTGATGGAGTTTGTAGCCTGTCTTATCATTTAGAGTCTGTTAGTTATCTTCATACGTCAGTCTTGAGTCCTTGTATTTGAAATGCTTGTTATTAGTAAAATGGAAAATTCCAAAATAAAAAAAATTTTGTTTCTATTTTACATTTATTTGATCTGATTGAGATGCATAGGCAATCCCTATAGGATCCAACCATATGAAAAAGGAAAATATTTAATTTATAAAAATAGTAAAATGGTTTTTGAAATAAATTGAAGGCACTAAATTAATTAATTATTAAATTGAAAATACTGGAATAAATTTTATAATTATAAACGCTATTCCAATCTTAAAATAGGCTAGAATTGCTATTTAGTACAAATTTAGCTTAAAAATAACAAATCAATTTATAAAAATGTGTAAAAAATTACCTTAGCTATATATTGGTGTAATTATAATAATACGATAGATTAATCACCAAAATGATAATTTGAAGAATACTTCTTGGCTTTTGTATTGCTAAAATAG
>MU729421.1:0-18428 GCA_026770625.1 Nicotiana glauca
TTAAGAACAAAATCCCTTTTATTTACTCCTTTGTTTTCTTTTATTTCTTTTGCTTTTTGTATTCATTTTCAATTTCTAATATATATATTTTTTGTATTTTTCCTGATTTTTGAGAGATTAAACTAACAATTAAACTAATTAAAGTCTAAAATTATTTAATAACTATTTTGTAGAAATTTCCAATTAAAATAATAAAATGCTAAAATGAACTATTTTTGTGATTTTTCTTTAGATTGTTAAAATGAATTAATGCATATTTTTTATTTTTTAACATGAGCTATTATGCGACCAATTAACACGAAAAATGCAACAAAATTCCTAAAAAGTTATAAAATTATTTAATTTGAAACTTTTGGAATAATTTGCTTAGGGCAAAAATCACATGCTCACAGATATGAATTATGGAAAGATTGTAGGATTTGCTCAGGCCACCGAGGCTAGGAAGTTGAAGATACGGGCATAAAGGGAGAGTAGCAGCAGGTCCCGGTCAATGGGTCACTTAGGGAGACCAGTTTCGGGGAGAGGGTCATCAGGGACATCCCAGTCATATGCTCAGTCCTCAGCGAGTGCACCGCCACCTGTGCACAGTTACCAACACAGCAATCACTCGAGACCAGGTTGAAACAGCAGGAGGTTCTGTCAGTCCGATCGTCCAGGACTGAGGTCCCAGCAGCAGGGGAGAGCTACATGCCCCAAGTGTGGGAGGTTCCGTACATAGACTTGCTATTTGAATATCCCGCTATGTTGCGAGTTGAGAGGTCACATCCAGCGGGACTGCCGTGCGCCCAGTCAAGGTATGGGTAGTGGATCTGCCCAGTCATCTGGGTCTTCAGTTGCTACATCATCCGTGCGTCCTCTAGCTGCAGCAGGGCGTGGTGCAGTTAGGGGTGGAGCTCGTGGTAGGGTTGGACCTAGCCGGTTCTATGCTTTGAGTGGTCGCCAGAGTGCTGAGGCTTCTCCGGATGTTGTTACAGGTATCTCGTTTGTTCAGTCCATTGAATGTTATGCTCTTATTGATCTGGGGTCCTCTTTGTCTTATGTCACCCCATTCATTGCTTTACATTTTGGGATAGAACCCGAACAACTTTATGAGCCGTTATCTGTATCGATTTCGGTTGGTGATTCTATTATAGCCTCGCGAGTTTATAGGAATTGTATCGTCACGGTGTGTGGTCGCATTACCACGACCGATCTTATAGAGCTTGGAATGGCATATTTTGATGCATTCATGGGAATGGATTGGCTTTATTTGTGCTTTGCTAAGCTTGACTCCCGAATGAGAGTCATGCAGCTTGAGTTCCCTAACGAGTTGGTTATTGAGTGGAAACGAAATGGTGTGGTGCCAAATGGTAGGTTTATTTCTTACCTTAAGGCTTCGAAGATGATTAAGAAGGCGTGTATCTATCATTTGGTTCGGGTGGCGGACACCACATCAAAAGTGTCTGTCCTCGAGTCCGTACCAGTTGTGAACGAGATTCTTGAAGTGTTTCCAGATTAGCTTCCAAGAATTCCACCAGATATGGAGATTGATTTCGGGATTGATGTATTTCAAGATACTCAGCCAATATCTATTCCTCCATACAAAATGGCGCCAGTAGAGTTAAGAAACTTAAAGGAGCAGCTGAAGGATTTATTAGAGAAGGGGTTCATACGACCGAGTGTGTTGTCGTGGGGTGCTCCGGCTCTTTTTGTCAGAAAGAAGGATGGGTCGCTTTGGATGTGCATTTATTATCGGTGGCTTAACTTAAGTCACCATCAAGTACAAATATCCTTTACCTCGGATAGACGATTTGTTCGACCAATTACAAGGTGCAAAGTTCTTCTCAAAAATTGATTTGCGATCCGGGTATCACCAGTTGAAGATCAGAGAGCAGGATATTCCTAAAACGGCCTTCAGAACTCGCTATGGTCACTTCGAATTCTTGGTCATATCTTTTGGGCTAACCAACGCCCCGGCAGCTTTCATGGACCTTATGAACAAGGTTTTCAAGCCATTTCTAGACTCCTTCGTGATTGTTTACATTGACGACATCCTTGTTTATTCGCAGAGCAGGGAGGATCATGCTGATCACCTCAGAGCAATTTTGCAGACTTTTCATCAGTACCAGTTGTACGCTAAATTCTTAAAATGTGAATTTTGGTTGGTGTCCGTCACTTTTCTGGGTCATGTTGTTTCCAGTAAGGGGATTCAGGTGGATCCCCAGAAGATTGCATCGGTAAAGAATTGGCCTAGACCCACGACCCCGACAGAGGTTCGTAGCTTCTTGGATTTAGCCGGGTACTACCAAAGTTTTGTGGGGGATTCTCTACCCTCGCCTCCCCGTTGACTAAATTGACGCAGAAAGCAGTTAAGTTCCAATGGTCCGACGCTTGTGAGAAACATTTTCAGGAATTGAAGTCAAGGTTGACCTCGGCACCGATATTAGCCTTGCCGGAAAGCACGAAAGGATTTGTGGTCTATTGCGATGCTTCCAGGTTAGTTTGGGGAGTATATTAATGCAGCATGGGAAAGTTATAGTGTATGATTCAAGGCAACTCAAGAATCACGAGAAGCATTACCCAACGCGTGATTTGGAGCTTACAGCAGTTGTATTCGCCTTGAAAATATGGCGGCATTATCTTTATGGGGTCCATGTGGATGTGTTCTCGGACCACAAGAGTCTCCAATATTTGTTTAAATAGAAGGAGTAAAATTTGAGGTAGCGGCTGTGGTTAGAATTGCTTAAATATTATGATATGAACATCTTATATCATCCAGGAAAGGCAAATTTGGTGGCCGATGCCCTCAGTCGAAAATCCAGGGGTAGTTTGGCTCACCTGGGGGCGGATCAAATGATCCAAGCTCGGGAGGTCTATTAGTCAGCCAGTCTTGGGGTTTGCATTTCGACCCCAAATGAGGAGGAAATTATGGTGCGTAATATAGCAGAATCATCGTTTGTAGCGAAAGTCAAGGAAAAATAGTTCATCGATCCAGCATTGGCACAGTTCATCGATCCAGCATTGTGTGTTACGATGTCACGGAAGACTATGTGTTCCAGATGTGGATAACCTTTGGGAGAGAGTAATGGCGGAGGCTCATCATTGCAGGTATTCAGTGCACCCAGGTTCTACAAAAATGTATCACGATCTTAAGGAAATTGATTGGTGGAACTATGAAGAGGGGTGTGGCTGACTTTGTATCTAAATTTCCAAATTGTCAGCAAGTAAAAGCTGAGAATCGGCAGCTCGGTGGGTTAATCCAGCTTACGGAAATACCAATGTGGAAATGGGAGATGATTAACATGGAATTCGTTGTAGCATTACCTCGCACTCAGTGAAAGTTCGACTTAAATTAGGTGATAGTGGATCGACTCAACAAATCAGCTCACTTCTTGCCAGTCAAGTCCACCGATACCGCAAAACAATATACTCGGTTGTACATCAAGGAAATAGTGAGGCTTCATGGTACTCCGCTCTCTATTATTTTGGATCGAGGGGCTCAGTTCACAGCTAAATTTTGGAAGAAATTTCAGCAAGGTTTGGGTACCCACGTGAATCTCAGCACGACTTTCTATCCGTAGAATGATGGTCAAGCAGAGCGGACTGTTCAGACGCTTAAAGATATGTTGCGGGCTTGTATCTTGGATTTCAAAGGTAATTGGGATGATCACTTGCCACTTATAGAATTTCCTTACAATAACAGCTTTCATGCTAGCATTCATACGGCCCCATTTGAGTCATTATACAGAAGAAGGTGTAGGTCTCCGATTGGGTGGTTCGAGGTGGGTAAAGCAGAATTGATAGGACCGGATCTCGTCCACCAGGCTATTGAGAAAATTAAAGTCATTTAGGAGAGGATGAAAACTACTCAGAGTCGCCAGAAATCCTATGCAGACGTTCGTCGAAGAGAATTGGAATTCCAACTTGGTGATTGTGTGTTCTTGAGGGTATCTCCTATGAAGGGAGTCATGCGATTCGGGAAGAAAGGGAAGTTGAGTCCTAGGTATGTCGGACCGTACTGGATCATTCAAAGGATCGGGCACGTTGCTTATAAGCTGGAGTTGCCCCCTGAAATGTCCCTAGTGCACCCGGTGTTCCATGTGTCTATGTTAAGGAAAGTGGTTGGAGATCCGTCAACCATCCCAGTAGAAGACATCAAGGTTACTGAATAGTTATCATATGAAGAAATTTCGATTGTTATTCTTGATAGGCAAGTACGTAAATTGCAAAATAAAGAAATTGCTTCAGTTAAAGTGTTGTGGCGAAATCAACAAGTCGAGGAAGCCACTTGGGAAGTGGAAGATGAGATGAAAGAAAAATATCCCTATTTGTTTAAACAAGTCTAGAAGTGATCGTGCGAACTCTTGTCCCTAAGCGGACTGGCATCGTGTCCCATCTAGTACAAAGACACCGTCTTTACTATTGTAATTCTTCAAGTTGTGTTGAAATTGTATGTGTCGTGATTATTTGAGTCATATGCAAACCCTTCTTGGTAAATGAAAAGTTTTATAAGAACTCTTGTGATAAGTAATTGGCTTACGATAGTATAGATTGGTAATGATTAATTTACATATGCATAGTGAATCGAAGTGGTTAAACTATATGGGACTCATTGTAGTATTCAAACTATGTGCAAAAGTTCGTCAAGTGATTGACTATGTGCAATTGATAAGGTAATTAATTGTACACCATTTGTAGGAAGGATAAGAATTGTATAATGGTGTTTGAAAGTATGTTTCGGGGGCTCTCTGACAGGTAGATATGTCTATAATACAAAGAAAAGTCTGGCAAAATTTTTCTAAAAATATGGGAGTCAGTGAAAATTTTGAGAGTCTGCATATCATGTCATTCAAAACCAAAATCGAGGACGAATGATTTTAAGTGGGGGTGGATGTAAGGCCCTAAACCCTAAACCATAAAAATTTGTGCTCAAAACCTACTAGCTCGTAGTGCCAAGTTCCGAATATGTGTTAGGAATGTGTAGAATTCTTCAGCTCACCGTGGTTTGGACCCTTTATACAGATTTTGCACTTAAAAATCAAGAATCAAAATTTGTCAGAAAACTGCCATTATGCGGTCCAGAATGCGGTTGTAGATCAGATATGCGGACCACATTTCTGCCGCAGAGTTATCCAGTGAGTTATTTAAAATTGAAGTTGAAAATGCGGTCTAGTATGCGATCGCATAATCAATATGCAGACCGCATAATTGCCGCGTAAATTCCTCGAGGATTTGTGAAGGTCAATTCTGCGGTGCATTATGCGACCGCAGAACAAAAAAGCGGACCGCATTTCTGTTGCAAACCCAGGCAGAGAATTTAGATTTTAGGAGCACTTCTGCGGTCCATTATGCGGACCGCATTTCCACTCTGCGACGTAGAGTGCGACCGGAAACCCGACTCGGCTCTAGAATTTCTAATATTTCAACCCGATCTCTTCTTCAATAAAACATCCCAACCCTTCTTTTTTTATTCATTTTTTGTGGTTAAAACTAGAAAGAAGGGAGAGAGGGTTCTTGAGAGAGAAAGTCTCATCTTCATCAATTTGATTTTCCAACGTCGCCCAGGCCCTGAAATTCTTGAGTATTATCTTCATCTCCATTCTTGCAGGTAAGGTTCCCAACCCTTTTTCATTGATTTTCAAATTAAAATAAAAAGGGGGATTCTCATGAATTGATTCTTGAAAATGGAAGTTTAAACACTCATGCATGTCTATTAAAACCTAAAATCTAGAAAGAGTAATTAGGTGGGAGTAAAGAATTGTGCAACGGAGGGTTGATAACCTAAATATATTCCAGTAGTGATTGTGAACTTTGATTGTAAGAAATATGTATTAAATTGTGCACTAGATTGACGTTGCCAAGCTTTGTGGTAAAGTTGGAAGTAGATATTAAAAGGGAATTCGGCTGCAGGTATATATGGCTAACCTTGATCTTTGTAGAATCGCCTTGTGTACTATACGAATGTTTGGTATGTGATATCTGTGTGGCTTATTCATGAAACTATTATGATTGTGCTGTTGGTAATAATTGAGGAACAAATGACGAAAAAAAATCGTAAATGTTGCAACTGGAATAACTATAATAACCACATCTATGGCTTATTGTGGGCAATTATCGTTGTGATGTAAAACACATGTGAGTTGTTGGATATGATGGAAAATAGTATTGATGGCTATGGAAATACTTGTAAATTGTTGATGTTATTTCTTAAGATGTGTTGTTGTTGATGTTTGTGAATTGTCTATTGTTGTTGTGTTGGTTGGTGAATTGTGACTGTACGGTGGGATCGGGTTGCGCGCTACAACATGAAGTTATAAGGTACGGGTTGTGGTGATAAGGGTGGCCGAGGTAATAAGGGTGGAGAGTGATCAAAATCACTATTGAAATAAATATTTGAGCAAATTGTGAATTCATTGGCGTAGAATTGTGGAAGGGGGAAACAGGAGAGACTAAAAACTTGTTTGGCTTGATTGTTCCTTTCCTTGTGCATTCGATTGTTGTTTCTATTACTGTTACCTACTTGTATATGGCTTGAGTTTACTTGGAGCAAGTTTGTTCATACATACCAGTACAATTCAAGTGTACTGACGTCCCTTTTGCCGGGGGCGTTACATTCGTGTTATGATTGTAGGTAGATCCATAGCAGGTACTCCAGTCCACCGACCGTAGCTCTTCATCCCTTCCTGTCAGCTGAATTGGTGGGCCCGTTTTCTTTCGGGGCCCTGCGTGGCTCATGTTGCCTTTATTCTGGAGTCTTATTTTGGTATTTGTATAAGGTATATCCGGAGCCTTCTCATCCCTTCTCATGTTTAGAGGCTCCGTAGATAGGAAATGTGGTTCATGAACTTATGTGATATGTATCTTACACGTTGGACTATTTAAAGTGTAAACCACGCTAAGAATCATGTACCATATATATGTTATGTAATAAAAATGTGTTTTGATTGTAAATGGTTATATCTCTTGGCTAATAAATAATGAAAAATGCGGGGTAACATGTGGGGTAAGAGAGGCATCCAGGTTCGCTTGATTGGGGCTACCCGATCGAGCGTCGGTCGTGTCCCTCAAATTTGGGGCATGACACTATGACACCAGCAGAGTTGAAAGAACTAAAGGATCAGCTTCAGGAACTCCTAGATAAGGGGTGCATTCGGCTTAGTATGTCACCGTGGGGTGCACCGGTTTTCTTTGTGAAAAGGAAATATGGCACAATGAGAATGTGCATTGACTACAGTCAATTGAACAAAGTAACAGTGAAGAACAAGTATCCCCTACCTCGCATTGATGATTTGTTTGACCAGCTTCAGGGGGCGAGGGTATTCTCCAAGATTGATCTCCTTTCAGGCTATCACCAGTTGAAGATTAGAGATTTGGATATTATAAAGACTGCTTTCAGGACTAGATATGGGCACTTTGAGTTTCTTGTTATGTCCTTTGGGCTGACTAATGCCCCAGCAGCATTCATGCATCTAATGAAAAGTGTATTTCGGCCATATCTGGATTCATTTGTTATCATTTTTATTGATGATATTCTAGTGTACTCGCGTAGCCAGGAGGAACACGCACAGCATTTGTGAGTTGGATTGCAGAGATACAGGGAGGAGAAGCTTTATGCAAAGTTCTCCAAGTGTGAGTTTTGGCTCAGCTCGATAGCTTTCTTAGGACACGTGGTGTCTAGCAAGGGTATTCGGGTCGACCCGAAGAAGATAGAGGCGGTGCAGTGTTGGCCTAGACCGACCTCAGCCACAGAGATTCGTAGTTTCCTTGGGTTAGCAGGTTATTATTGTCGATTTGTTTAGGGATTTTCCTCTATTGCATCGCCTTTGACCAAGTTGACTTAGAAGGGTGCTCCATTTTTATGGTCGAACGAGTACGAGGAGAGCTTTCAGAAGCTCAAAACAGCCTTGACCACGACACCAGTATTGGTTTTGCCCTTAGCCGCAGGTTCTTATACCGTATATTGTGATGTATCGAGAGTTGGGATCGGATGTGTGTTGATGCTGAAGGATAGAGTTATTGCTTATGCTTCTCTCCAGTTGAAGCCCCATGAGAAGAACTACCCTGTACATGATTTGGAGTTGGCTGCTATAGTTCATGCTTTGAAGATTTGGAGGTACTATTTGTATGGTGTATGTTGTGAGGTATTCACCGATCATCGTAGTCTTCAGCACCTATTCAAGCAGAAAGACTTCAATCTGAGGCCGTAGAGATGGCTAGAGTTGCTTAAGGACTATGATATTACCATTCTGTATCACCCGGGGAAGGCCAATGCAACGATGCTTTGAGCTGAAAGGCAGTTAGTATGGGGAGCTTGGCATACATTCCAGGTTGGGAGAGGCCCTTTGCAGCTTATGTTCATGCTTTGACCAATCAGTTGGTGAGACTAGATATTTTAGAGCCCAGTCGGGTGTTAGCTTGTGTGGTTTCTCGGTCTCCCTTATATGATCGCATCAGAGAGTGCCAGTATGATGATCCACATTTTCTTGTCCTTAAGGACAGGGTTCAACATGATGATGCCAGGGATGTGACTATTGATGATGATCACATATTAAGGATGCAGGGCCGGATTTGCATGCCTAATGTGGATGGGCTTCGGGAGGTGATATTGGAGGAGGCCCACAGCTTGCGGTATTCTATCCATCCGGGTGCCGCGAAGATGTATCAGGATTTGAGGCAGCACTACTGGTGGAGAATGATCAAAAAGGATATAGAAGGGTTTGTGGCTCGGTGTCTCAACTGTCAATAGGTAAAGTACGAGCATCAGAGGCCAGGTGGTGTACTTTAGCGGATGATTATTCCAGAGTGGAAGTGGGAGAGGATTACTATGGATTTTGTGTGTGGTCTCCCTCAGACTTTGAAGAAGTTCGATTTGATTTAGGTGATTGTGGACAGGCTGACCAAGTCCGCGCACTTCATTTCGGTATGTACTACCTATTCTTCGGAACGGCTGGCAGAGATCTTTATCCGGGAGATTGTCCGACTGCATGGAGTTCAAGTGTCTATTATCTCAGACAGGGATACTCAGTTCACTTCTGAGTTTTGGAGGGCATTTTAGCGAGAGTTGGGTATGCAAGTAGAGTTGAGCACATCATTTCATCCTCAGACGGACGGACAGTCCAAGCGTACTATTCAGATATTGGAGGACATCTTGTGTTCCTGCATTATTTATTTTGGTTGTTCTTGGGATGAGTTTTTGCTGCTTGCAGAGTTTGCCTACAACAACAGTTATCAGTCGAGCATTTAGATGGCTCTGTATGAGGCATTGTATGGGAGGCGGTATAGATCTCCTATTGGATGGTTCGAGCCCGGGGAGGCTAGGTTATTGGGGACAGAGATGGTTTAGAATGCCTTAGAGAAGGTGAAGCTGATTCAGGAAAGGCTTCGTACAACACAGTCGCGTCAGAAGAGTTATGCGGAGCAGAAGGTTCGGGATGTGTCATGTATGGTAGGTGAGAAGGTCTTGTTGAAGGTTTCGCCCATGAAGGGTGTTATGCGGTTTGGAAAGAAAGGGAAGCTGAGTCTGCGGCGAATTGGGCCTTTTGAGGTACTTAGGAGGATTTAGGAGGTGGCTTATGAGATTGCCTTGCCACCCAGCTTGTCGGGCGTGCATATGGTATTCCATGTATCTATGCTCCGGAAGTATGTTGGGGACCCATCTCATTTATTGGACTTCAGCACTGTTCCGTTGGATGATGACTTGACCTATGATGTGGAGCCAGTGGCTATTTTAGGTCGTCAGGTTTGAAAATTGAGATCAAAGGATATAGCTTCGGTAAAAGTGCAGTGGAGAGGTCGGCCCGTGGAGGAGGCTACATAGGAGACCGAGCAGGAGATGCAGAGCAGATATCCTCACTTGTTTATGGCTCCAGGTATGTTTCTTGACCCACTCGAGGACGAGCGTTTGTTTTAGTTGGGGAGGATGTTATGACCCGGTCCGTTGTCATGTGAGTTACCACCCCGTTTCCCCTATTGTTTGCTTCCTTATGTGTTATTATACGAGTCTTGGGTGAATGAGCTAATTTGGATTGGTTTTGGATGGAAATAAGACACTTAGTCTATTTCAATGAGGCTTGTTTTTATAAAGTCAACCGGATGTTGACTATTGAATTAGAGGGCTCGGATGTAATTTTTGGTGATTTTTTTAGCTTCGGGGGATGATTTGTGACTTAGGAGTGCGATCAGAATTTATTTTGGAGGTCTGGTGTAGAATTAGGCTTGAGTTGGCGAAGTTAGTATTTTGGCAAATTCTGGTTGGTAGGTGAGATTTTGATCCGAGGGTTAGAATGGCATTCTGAGAGTGGCTGTTGCTTCATTAGGTGATTTTGGATATGTGTGCAAAATTTCAGGTTATTCGGAGGTGATTTGGTTAGGTTTTTTATCGAATGCGTAATTCGGAAGTTTTGGAAGAACTTAGGCTTGAATCCGATGTAGTTTGATGGTTTTGGTGTTAGTTGTGGTGTTTCGATGGTTGGATCAAGTTTGAATGATGTTTTAGGATGGGTTGACACATTTGGTTGAGGTCCCGGGGGCCTCGGGGTGATTTCGGATGGCCATTGGGATGATTTTGGACTTGGTGAAATTGCTGGTTTGTTGGTATCTGGTGTTTCTGCATTTGCGGAATAAGGGCTACATATGCGGTTCCACAGATGCGGGTTATTGGTCGCAGGTGCGGGCTATCGCTTGATTGGTAGATTCCACAGATGCGGAAGGTTAGCCGCATCTGTGTGGCTGCAGATGCGGTATTGGTATCGCAGAAGCGGACGAGGCGGACTCGGAATTTCCGCAGAAGCGGATTTTATTCCATAGGAGAGGGGTCCGTATATGTGGTAGAGGACCACAGAAGTGGTCCTGGTCTTTAAGTGAGTATCTGCAGAAGCGGAATAATGACCGCAGATGCGGTAGTTGCAGATGCGAAAAAGGGGCCGCAGATGCGAAAATCCCTATTATGAGAAAGGTTTTAATGTTCATTTTTGTTCCGCGAAGCTTAGTCTATTTCCACTATTTTTGAGCAATCTTGAGAGCTCTTGGACGGAATTGAAGGGGGGTTTTGACTAGGTGTGATTGGAGGTAAGTTTCTTGGCCTAAATACATGAAATTATGATATATTTAACATGGAAATTGGTTGATATTCATCAAAAGAGAGTAAAGTTAGGGCTTGGGAATTTGTTAATTTAAAAATGGAATTTGAAGGGCCAATTGACTCTGATTTTGGTAAATTTGATATGCATAGACTCGTGGCTAGATAAGGAATCCGGTGATGTGAATTTTCTGATTTTTCGAGAAGTGGGCCCGTGGCTCAGGTTTTGCCAACTTAGTAATTTTCGATATCTTTCGAGTCTTTTCGATTGGGTTATGTTTCCTTAGCCTATTGTGATGTATTCCTTGTAGTTTTTATCAGATTCGACCCACGAGGAGGTCTATTCGAGAGGAAAAGGCATAGCGAGCTAGACTTTTGGCCGGCTAGAGGTGAGTAATGATTTTAAATGATGTCCTGAGGTTTTAAAACCCCGGATTTGCACAACCTAGTGCTATATTGAGATGAGATATGCGTTCAATGGAGAGCGCGGGGTCATTTGCCATTGGGGATTGTGACTTGGTCCAGTTCGGTTGATAATTTACCGCGTATTTGACTATGACTTGTTATTTTTCACTATGACTTAGGCTTATTGCCATGTACTTGGGGCTTATTGCCGACTGTTTGAAATCCTTGTGAGCTATCATCACTGTTTTCCTCACTATTTGAAATATTATTTGAACTCAGTCCAATTAAATTACACTGTTTCATGAACTCAGCTATATTCTTACTCAACCTTGAGATTTAAATGATATTTGAACTAGTGTTTGAGCTGAGCATTTTTGTTTTATTGATGCCCAAGGGGCTTATGATTATTTTTGGACTATTTGAGGTTGAGGGTCATATGTGAGGTTATGCTGAGTGATGTGAGGAGGCTTTCAGGCCTCGAGTGAGATGTGGGGAGGCTTTCAAGCCTTGAGCGATATGTGAGGAGGCTTTCAGGCCTCGAGGGTATAGTGAGAAGGCTTTCAGGCCTCTTGTTGATATGTACAGGCTTTCAGGCCTTATGATGATATAGCGCTTGGGCTGTAGGAGCCCCTCCAGAGTCTGCACCCCCACAGTGAGTGCGGGTACCCATGTGATTTGAGAGTGAGCCCGAGGGGCTGATGTTGTACTGTGTGACTGATGCTGAGCCCATTGGGCTGACACCGTATTGAGAGCTTAATATTGCACCCGAGGGGCAGGGTTTTGATTATTTCTTACTGGTTGAAAATATCTGTCTTTAACTATTTTAAAAGAGAATTATTTCATACTTTACTGTTTTACTGTTTAATTAATTTTACTGCTTAAGATAGCATTATTTGTGCCTTCGTGAGATTTCGTTCTTTCAGCCGTTATTTATTTTTATTACTCACTGGGTCGGAGTACTCACATTACTCCCTTCACCATGTGTGCAGATACAGGCATAGCAGAGTTCGTTCCTGAGCGCTGATTTCCTTCCAGACCAGGCGGACTAGGAGTGACGAGGTAGCTGTTGACGTCCACAACCCCGTTTTCTCCCTTATCTTTTGTATCTACATTATCTTCAAATTTTGTTCCTAGTTCCAGACTTTGTAGAATTCTAGTAAACTCTGTAGTAGCTCGTGACTTGTGACACCCCGATTTCGGGTTGTGTCGGGATGGTTCCCTGTTTTATCACTTTTCTTCCACATTTATGATAATTTTGTTAATGTTTTAGACTTATTCATGCTAAGTAACTATTAAAGAGGTATTGATATTCTGTTGGCTGGCCTTGTCTTCACGAGAGGCGACATCACGGCCGGGTTTGGGAATTGGGACGTGACATTTTAGTTATCTTTCTTAAGTTTTTCTCTTACTTCTTTCTTCATTTCTTAACATAAAGATCTTATTTCAATAATAATATATATATATATATATATATATATATATACACACACATACATACACTTTGAGTTAACACATATAAAATATACAAAACATATACATAAAAAATACATTTTCAATTAAGGTGACACTTCGACATGTGAAATATACATAAAAATATATATCTTAAATTTAATTAAGAGGGTATATATATACAAAAAATAATATATATATAATGACACTTGACAAATAAAATATAGTATACCTTAAAAATCCTCTTAAATAAGATAGCACTTCATAAATAAATATACAAAAATTATATATATAAATATACATTTTGAACTAAAGTGATACCTGATATACAGAGTATAAAAGATGTATAAATCAATACATCTTGATTTGGGTGGCATTGATATATGCAGCAGCTTTTCAAAATATGGAGTAAAAATGATGAATGTTGTAGAAGAAAAATGAAGATGGACAAAAAAAAAGTACTTTCCGTGATTAGTGAGTGAGTTAACTTATTAGATGTTAAGCTTAATTTTTATAACGTGCCATTAATAAATAAAAAAAAGTGCTCTTTCTGAAATAAATAATAAATGGTTTTGTTTTTATCAATAATAGTTAAAAAAGGATCAAGCATGTAAAAAACAGGAAAGTATTGGATACTATACATTACTGGACCGGATCCCATCCCCTTCTTGATTACTGTTACTCTACAATTTATTTGAAAGCAAACTGCTTCTCACCTTAAAAAAATTCGATAAGTATTTTTAACTAGAAAAATTATCTATTTGGTAATTTATAATTTAAAAATTCATTTTATTAAAAATATTAAATGGTAACATACATTTATATATAACAATTCTATTATCTCCTTAAGAGTCATTATTTTGAATAAGATATGTTTAAGAAAGAAGAAAAAAAATAGCAGTAATTTATGTAGATTTATATTCAAATGTTCTTATATTATTATTCTCATTAAATTGCAATTTTAGTTGGAATACTTATAAAATTAGGAAAGAATATTTAGGAATAAAAAATATTTTCAAGTCCCTTTTTAATATAGAATTTTGATATTTATTCAAATTGTATAAAAATGATCCCTCTAAAAGTGATTTTGAGAATAATCTAAACCAAAAATTAAGACACTTAAATTGGAAAAATATTTTCTCTTAAAAATCTTTATATATTAGGCAGCATAATAATTATGATTATGCAGGATTATACTTCACCCTTTATGATCAAAGTTAGTTGGGTACCTCCTTTCTGTTCAATAAAGAGTTCAATATTATATAAATTTTAGAATATATAAATATAAACTTAACTATTTTTAAAAAGTTTCATCAAATAATTATGGTGAAGAAAGTTGTGACGACCCGACCCGTCGTCTGAGGAGTTACCGCCCCGTTTCCCCCATTCTTATGCTTATTCATGTTTCATTATCAGTATTTGGTGTGTTAGAGTTGATTTGGATTGGTTTGGGTAGAAAATGAGACACTTAGTCTCTTTAAGGAAGGCTTGTTTTGAAAAAGTCAACTGGAAATTGGGTATTGAGTTAGAGGGCTCGTATATGATTTCTGGTGATTCGGTTAGCTTCGGGGGATGATTTGTGACTTAGGAGTGTGATCGGAATTGATTTTGGAGTTCGGTGTAGAATTAGGCTTGAATTGGCGAAGTAAGTATTTCGGCGAATTCCGGTTGATAGGTGAGATTTTGATCCGTGGGTCGGAATGGAATTCTGAGAGTTAAAGTATCATCGTTAGGTGATTTGGGATGTGTGTGCAAATTTTCAGTTAATTCGGAGGTGTTTTCGTTGGGTTTTTTATCGAATGTGAGTTTCGGAAGATTTGGATGAACTTGGGCTTGAATTTGATGTAATTTGATGATTTTTGTGTTAACTGTAGTGTTTTGATGGTTTGAGCAAGTTTGAATAAGGTATTGGATCACATCGGTGTTTTTGATTGAGGTCCCGGGGGCCTCTGGGTGATTTTGGATGGTGTAATGACCCGACCCGTCGTTACGGGAGTTACCGCCCCGTTTTTCCAGTTTTATGCTTTTATATGTTTCATTATATGTGTTTGGAGAATTTAAAGTAATTCGGAGAGAGTTCGGTTAGAAATGAGACAATAAGTCTCTTTATGAGAAGGTAAGTTTGGAAAAGTCAACCGAATAATGACTTATGAGTTAGAAGGCTCGGAATGAATTTTCGATGATTCGACTAGTTTCGGGGGATGATTTGTGACTTAGGAGCGCAATCAGAATTGAATTTGGAGGTCCGGTGTAGAGTTAGGCTTGAATTGGCTAACGTTGGATTTTGGCGAATTCCAGATGGTAGTTGAGATTTTGATCCGAGGGTCGGAATGGAATTCCGAGAGTTGTAGTAGCTCCGTTAGGTGATTTTGGATATGCGTGCAAAGTTTCAGATCATTCGGAGATGTTTAGGTCGGGTTTTAGATCAAATGCAAGTTTCGGAAGTTTTAGTTTAACTTAGACTTGAATCCGTGGTAATTGGATGATTTTTGATGTTATGATAGTGTTTTTATGTTACGAGCAAGTTTGAATGAAGTAATAAAACATATTTGTGCATTTGGTTGAGGTCCCGAGGGCCTCGGGGTGATGTCGGATGATTAAAACGGGAATTTTTGAAGTTGCAGCAGGTCTGTTATTTGAAGTTCCTTGTATTTCCGCATCTACGGAAAAAAGACCGCAGGAGCGGCTCCGCAGATGCGGCTAAATGGTTGCAAAAGCGGTCCTGGTGAGGGCTGGCATCTTCCGCAAAAGAGGAAGAAGTTCCGCAAAAGCGGATACCGCAGAAGTGGTAAGAGACCGCAGAAGCGGTCATGGAATATTGAGGAGACCGCAGAAGCGGTCAATGTGATCGCAGAGCGAAGACCGCAAAAGCGGTTTAAGATCGCAGAAGCAGCCCCAGTTGACTTAAAGGAAAACCGTAGAAGAGGTTTATTGGCCGCAGAAGCGACAACCACAGAAGCGGTCTGGTTGTCGCAGAAGCGAAAATCGCAGAGGGTTTTTAATAAACAGTGTTATTGAATTTCAGAAGTTAGAAAATATTTTAGACCTCGGGGAAAGGCGATTTGTGGGAGATTTTGAAGAGAATTCGTGGAATTTCATCAGGTAAGAGTTCTTAGACTCGGATTACGTTGATATGATGTAAAAACATAGATTAAACACCGAAAAACCCAGGATTTAAGGGATAAAAATGGAAGTTAGGGCTTGAAACCTAAGAAGGTGTAAAGTTGGAATTTGAAGGGTCAAACGGACTCCGATTTTGATGAACTTTATATATACGGACTCGTGGTGAGACGAGGAATCCGTTGATATGATTTTTAGAATTTTTCGAGAAGTGAGCCCGGTGCTCGGGTTTTACCAACTTCGTGAATTTTAGTACTTTTCGAGTATTTTGATTGGGTTATATTTCTTTGACCTATATTTATGTATTCGCTGTGGTTTTGACTAGATTCGACGAGCGAGGAGGTTGATACAAAAGGAAAAGGCTTTGCGGACCAGTCTACGGCTGGTTAGAGGCGATTAGTTGGTGTATATGGTGGCCTGAGGGTTTGAAACCCCGGCTTATCACATTGTGACGCTATTGTACGGCGTGACTCGCACCCCATGGCAGGTGCGGGATTGTTTATGACTGGGGATTGTGACTTGGTCCATCCCGAACAAGAATGTTTCTATATTGGCGACTGATACGCACCCTATATTGATTATATATGGGCTTATTTCCATGTTTGGGGCCTTGTGCTGATCTGTAGCATCCTCAGAGGATGAATATCACTGTGATAGCATGCTTTATATAATCTTTGATATCAGTCCTATGTTTAATCACTGTTATGAAATGCTAAGTCACTTTTCCTAAAGTTAAATATCTAAAGTATATTCTTATTGATAAATTGGAAACTAGGAAGTTAATTGAATCTGTTGTGACTCATATGCATATTGTGCACTAAGTATGGATCGGGCTGCGCGCCGCAGTGAATGTTATGATTATATTGCGCTTGGGCTGAAGAAGCCCCTCCGGAGTCTGTACACACCCCCAGTGAGCGTCGTCGACGTTAAATGGATCGGGTTGTACGCCACAGCATGTTCATGTGCATTGCATTGCATCCTTGCATTATACTTGACTGATATACTTGATTTGTTTTGCAGTTGGTTCGTAGTTAAGGTGTCGGACTGTTAGTTTTAGCTTTACTTTGTGGCATTTCGTGGATTTCTTTTCTTCAGACATTTTATATGCTTATTACTCACTGAGTTGGTAGTACTCACCCATACTCCCTGCACCTTGTGTTCAGATTGAGGTGCACCGGAGGCTTAGCTGAGCAGTCTTTGTTTCCAGAGCTTATCAGAGTTGTTGAGGTAGCTGCTTGACGTTCGCAGGACCTGGCTACTCTTCCTATTTTAGTTTTTTATATATAGATACGTTCCCAGACTTGTGTATTTTCGTTCAGATATTGTTTTCCAATTTGTTTTTAGAGGCTCTAGACTCGTGACTCCAGATCTTTTGGGAGTGTTCTTATCAGATTTCGCATTTCTCAGTATTATGCTTCTATAAATATTGGATTATTATTCTAAAACTATTTTATTCTCCTTAAATTGATGGTTTTGAGATTTATTGTTGAATTGGGAGCGACTGTTGGTCAGGCTTGCCTAGCTTTAGGGTTGGGCGCCATCACAACCGGGTTTAGGTCGTGACAAGTTGGTATCAGAGCCCAGGTTACTAGGCCTCGCGAGTCATGAGCCGATTTAGTAGAGTCTTGCGGATCGGTATGTAGACGTCCGTATCTATCCTCGGGAGGCTACAGAACCTTTAGGAAATACTTCACTTTCTTGGAATTCTTATCGTGCATATTTGATTCAGCTTGAGATATAACTCTTGAAATTCCTTCCACACGTCTGCATGCGCACGCGAGCACTCAGTAATATATTTGCCTTGATGGCTGGTGATTCCCCAGTCGAGGGGCGAGATTTAATCTCCGTGAGTTCATGTTGGTCTAGTCTGGAGGACTTGAGGCCGAATCTTCGCCTATGGCTGGAGCACCAAGGTGCTGATTTTGCGAGCTGGTATTATAAACTTATATGTTCAGTGTTGCCCCTAATTGTGGGAATGTCGGCTAGATAGCTACGTGATGAGTATATTAGGGTTGTGTAGTGTGTCTATATGACTTGGAAGAGTCGAAGAAGGACTGCTAGATGATAGATGGGCCATTAAGTGTTTGATCTCCCTTGTGATTGGATGTGTTGCCCTGAGTTGTGGGTGCGTGGAGAATCTTTTCAGTTCCCCTAGTTGGGAGCGAAGTACATAGCACGTTGCGGTTTGAGTTCAGACCCAGGAAGATTATACGACCGTGTAACATATATGATGGTGGAAGGCATGCTGAAATACTGAATTGAGGCGAAGCATGTGAGATATATCCTGCGGGGTGTCCTTAAATGGTCTGATCCGTATGGGCATGTTAGAAGATCTCATGTGTAATTGAAAGGTATTTTCTATGTGTCGTGATTCGAATAGGTGCAACGCATGTCCATG
>MU729421.1:20284-36845 GCA_026770625.1 Nicotiana glauca
TGGAGCATACGCGTTATGAGTATAGTGAGTTGTGATATATGGCTTCGAGCTAAGTTGGGGAGGTTGCTGTTGATTAGCGGATTGTACAGTTATGTACTATGTTAGTTCTGATTTGATGCATGCTGGTGAATCAGTTCTGGTTGCGGAAATTGGATCGAGAATGACACGAGTGAAGGAAATTTTTTGACAAGACGTCAAGAAATTGGATGGGCAGGAAAGAAGTTTCGATGGTTAAGATAAATTGATATTGTCTTTAGCATCACCTGAGAGTGGTGTTGCGTCCGGGTTAGTGATTCTTGATCGCTTTACAGAGTTAGTACGACTGATGGTTTAGAGGTACGCTCCAGATATTGTTGTGGTAGGTTGTGGTAGTGTCTTCCACTGGAAGACTTTATCAGTGTGACATATGATCACTTGATTGATTAAAGATGTAAACCAAGTATGATGTTTGAGATGATGTCGTTAAATTAAAGATTCATGCGTGGAGGGCACTTGGCATATTGGGTTGTGAACTGGGGAGGATTACTCCGATTATGATGGTTGCTCTTGTGTTCTATGAAGAAAATGGAAGTTATTATGGACCTTTGAAAGGTTATTAGACTAGTTCAGTGTGATCAGAATCGGCTTGAAGTCGATGGATAGACTTGATGTGAATAATGGCTCTATATCAGGACAGATGTGTGCATTTTTGTAACGCGTTCCTTGTGGAGGAGTAGTTAGGTTGATCTTTCTTTGTCAGATATTTCGCGTAGTGATGCATTGTGTTGTGTGAGTTTTGAGACGGCTGTAGAAACTGCTATATGTTAAGAATTCGCGTAGGAATGACGTTATATGAGCATCTTGGCTCTTGAGATTCAGATTGTACATCGCACCTTGGTTGTGCTTGAGTTTTGTAGCTTATATCACTATATGTCCCTCAGAGATATTATTATGTACTTAGCATGCGTACGACCGATACTCGGTATTAGGTCGTAATGAGCAAATTTGGCTCCATGTGCATCTCCTTATGTGAGATCTATGTGTGGATCGGGTGGCACGCCGCCATGGGTATGTTATCTGGACCGGGTTGCACGCCGCAATAGTGTGATATCGAGTATAGTTTTCTATATGTTGTCCTTGTATGCCTTGCTTCCTGTTTTCCAAGGAAAGTCTGTATTTGTGTGTAGGACTTGATATTTCCTTCCAGAGCTCGTTTTCTTTAGTACCACATTCGAACGGGTAGCCTATTGGCACATTGGGGCATCATATGCGATATCTAATTATGTCTGGAGTGGCTTATTGCCCGAGCAGTTCGTACTGGGTGAGACGAGATCATTGAATTTGAGATCGGTGCAATCTGAGTATATGAAGTAAAGTAAGGAGCTAAGACCATTGTTTGGTTCAGAATAAGGTGATAGTTCTTGCCAAGATATAAAACTAATGAATTGTTGTCTCGACAGTGGCTAAGAATGTATACAGATCTCATCCGTCATGTCAGTATTGTAAGAATTTGCACAAGGCATGTCTGTATCATGCAGAGCATGGGATGTGTAGTGATTCCTTCTAAGCGATTAGATAAGAGAGATTCAGATGATTAGGGAAGTTGGTATTGCTAAGTGGAAGTGATTTGACGCGACTATGTGTTTCAGAAAAATGTAATGTGATTAAACTGATTATATTTTAGTAGTGTTGCGGCATGTTCTTGTTGGGTCCACTAGGGGTATTCGGGTTTGCTTGGTAGCACACGTAAATATTGATTATCTGTCGTGGAACGATTTATATTTCAAAGAACCATCGGACAGCTAGGAAGGAGTACTTTCTTAACTGGGCATTTGTGATAGATGTTAGTGCAGAGGTTGCTATCATTGATCCCGTTCCGTTATTGAGGAACTTTTCGAATGCGTTTCGTGTGGCTGGGCATGTAACCAGGTGAGATTGTGGATTTCGACATTTATTTGGTGCCTTCGGCAGGAGTTATAGAAGTGGAAGAAACATTTTCAGGCTTCTTGGTACTGAGTTCGTTGGCAAGCTGATATGGCTACGCATTTAGCTTGAGTTAGCTTGGTTGACCCTGAGTTATACTGTTGAGGAATAGGTTGAGTCTATCGTTATTGAGCTTGTTATCGATCTGAGGAAAGCTATGAGTTGTTTTTCGATGTTGTGAGACATTGTGATTTATTAGGTATGGGCACATGTGGTGCGGTTCCATTGAGAATTCATAGATAAAGTCGAGTGGGAAGAGTAAATGAGTGTTGCTCGGTGTCTGGAGCATTGGTAATGGTCTATCGGGTTGTGTTTTGTGTGTTCTCTGTTTCATCGTGGGTGTAATGAATTGCGTTGGTTTCAGACATCAAACGTGCGTGGTTGTTGATTTTGAGCATAGCGGCTTGAGGTGCTTCAGGTGTAACGGCGTTGGGATAGGATCACGCATTGTAGCGAGGCTACGGGAGTTATGACCTTTCGGAGTAGATTCAGGCATTCTATTTCGATGATGTGGGACGGGGTCTCAGCCTTGTATTGTAATGGCATTGATGAGCTTGAGGTACAGCTCTTTCGTTTGAGTCATTTGTTATGATTTGAGTGTGTTCAGATCATTTCTTACTGGTGCGTGTATTATGCAAGATGTGGGTTAGACTTGTATTGAGGTATCATATCATCAGAGTGGTGTTGGATTCGAGGTGATCGTTGGGTTCATTAACGAATACGGACAGATTTGATCTCAGCTTGTTAGGAAGATAATATCGAGGTTTGACCCGGAAATCTGTTGTGATATCAGTCAAGGGGAGTGGTTTCATGAATGGTTGATCCGAGAGATGATTACGGTTTATAGCGTGTTTCATTCATCGTTGGCAGTATAGGAAAGTGTGGGAATAAGCCTTTAGCTAATAAGAGGTTCTCTGCCGGTAATTGGTTGCTGGGAACAACTGCTGTGAATAGAAGTTATGATCCCAAGTGTTTGGTTTAGGCGGTATATCATATGTTTTCACCTGAGGGTGCAATTATGGGTTATTACAGCTGGTTCGGGCTTACTTTGAGCACAAATGTGAATTTCTGATCTTCTATATGATTTTCGGAAAGTGCGACGTGGTTCTATGGGTTGGTTTATGGATTAAATGGACTATGAAATTTCGGCTGTATTGTGGTATCGGGTCTATGCGAGATAGGGTGACGAGGGATCACCCCGGTCATATGGTTGGTAAGATCATTCAGCTACTGGTTGGCGTCTAGAACAACTCTCGATACGCTCGAGGACGAGCGTTTCTTTAAGTTGGGAGGATGTAACGACCCGACCCGTCGTTACGGGAGTTACCGCCCCATTTTCCCTGTTTTATGCTTTTATATGTTTCATTATATGTGTTTGGAGAATTTGAAGTAATTCGGAGAGAGTTCGATTAGAAATGAGACAATAAGTCTCTTTATGAGAAGGTAAGTTTGGAAAAGCCAACGGAATGTTGACTTATGAGTTAGAAGGCTCGGAATGGATTTTCAATGATTCGACTAGTTTCGGGGGATGATTTGTGACTTAGGAGCGCAATCAAAATTGAATTTGGAGGTCCGGTGTAGAGTTAGGCTTGAATTGGCTAAGGTTGGATTTTGGCGAATTAGGGATGGTAGTTGAAATTTTGATCCGAGGGTCGGAATGGAATTCCGAGAGTTGCAGTAGCTCCGTTAGGTGATTTTGGATATGCGTGAAAAGTTTTAGATCATTCGGAGATGTTTAGGTCGGGTTTTAGATCAAATGCAAGTTTCGGAAGTTTTAGTTTAACTTAGGCTTAAATCCGTGGTAATTGGATGATTTTTGATGTTATGATAGTGTTTTTATGTTACGAGCAAGTTTGAATGAAGTAATAGAACATATCTGTGCATTTGGTTGAGGTCCCGAGGGCCTCGGGGTGATGTCGGATGATTAAAACGGGAATTTTTGAAGATGCAGCAGGTCTGTTATTTGAAGCTCCTTGTATTTCCGCATCTGCGGAAAAAGGACCGCAGATGCGGCTAAATGGTCGCAAAAGTGGTCCTGGTGAGGGCTGGCATCTTCCGCAAAAGCGGAAGAAGTTTCGCAAAAGCGGATACCGCAGAAGCGGTAAGAGACCGCAGAAGCGGTCATGAATATTGAGGAGACCGCAGAAGCGGTCAATGTGATCGCAGAGGCGGAGACCGCAAAACTGGTTTAAGACCGTAGAAGCGGCCCCAGTTCACTTAAAGGAAAACCGTAGAAGCGTTTTATTGGCCGCAAAAGCGGTCTGGTTGTCGCAGAAGCGAAAATCGCAGAGGGTTTTTAATAAAAAGTGTTATCGAATTTCAGAAATTAGAAAATATTTTAGACTTCGGGGAAAGGCGATTTGTGGGCGATTTTGAAGAGAATTCGTGGGATTTCATCAGGTAAGAGTTCTTAGACTCGGATTATGTTGATATAATGTAAAAACATAGATTAAACACTGAAAAACCCAAGATTTAAGGGGTAAAAATGGAGGTTAGGGCTTGAAACCTAAGAAGGTGTAAAGTTGAATTTGAGTGGTCAAACGGATTCCGATTTTGATGAAATTTATATGTACGGACTTGTGGAGAGACGAGGAATCCGTTGTTTTGATTTTTAGAATTTTTTGAGAAGTGGGCCCGGGGCTCGGGTTTTACCAACTTCGTGAATTTTAGTACTTTTCGAGTATTTTGATTGGGTTATATTTCTTTGAGCCATATTTATGTATTCACTGTGGTTGATACGAAAGGAAAAGGCATTGCGGACCACTCTGCGGCCAGTTAGAGGTGAGTAGTTGGTGTATATGGTGGCCTGAGGGTTTTGAAACCCCGGCCTATCATATTGTGATGCTATTGTAGGGCGTGACTCGCACCCCATGGCACGTGCGGGATTGTTTATGACTGGGGATTGTGACTTGGTCCATCCCGAACAAGAATGTTTCTCTATTGGCAACTGATATGCACCTTGTATTGATTATATCTGGGCTTATTGCCATGTTTGGGGCCTTGTGCTGATCTGTAGCATCCTCAGAGGATGAATATCATTGTGATAGCATGCTTTGTATAATCATTGATCTCAGTCCTGTGTTTAATCACTGTTATGAAATGCTAAGTCACTTTTCCTGAAGTTAAATATCTAAAGCATATTCTTATTGATAAATTGGAAACTGGGAAGGTAATTGAATCTGTTGTGACTCATATGCATATTGTGGACTGAGTATGGATCGGGCTGCACGCCACAGCGAATGTTATGATTATATTGCGCTTGGGCTGAAGGAGCCCCTCCGGAGTCTGTACACACCCCCAGTGAGCGTCGTCGACGTTAAATGGATCGGGCTGTATGCCACAACATGTTCATGTGCATTGCATTGCATCCTTGCATTGTACTTGACTGATATACTTGATGTTGTTTTGCCGTTGGTTAGTAGTTAAGGTGTCAGATTGTTAGTTTTAGCTTTACCTTGTGGCATTTTGTGGATTTCTTATCTTCAGACATTTTATATGCGAATTACTCACTGAGTTGGTAGCACTCACCCCTACTCCCTGCGCCTTGTGTGCAGATTTAGGTGCACCGGAGGCTTAGCTGAGCAGTCTTTGTTTCCAGAGCTTATCAGAGTTGTTGAGGTAGCTGCTTGACGTTCGCAGGACCTGACTACTCTTCCTATTTAAGTTATATATATATACGTTAACATACTTGTGTATTTTCGTTCAGATATTGTTTTCCAGTTTGTTTTTAGAGGCTCTAGACTCGTGACTCCAGATCTTTTGGGAGTGTTCTTATCAGATTTCGCATTTCTCAGTATTATGCTTCTATAAATATTGGATTATTATTCTAAAACTATTTAATTCTCCTTAAATTGCCGGTTTTGAGATTTATTGTTGAATTGGGAGCGACTGTTGGTCAGGCTTGCCTAGCTTTAGGGTTGGGCGCCATCACGAGCGGGTTTGGGTCGTGACAGATGGCCAGCGGAGTGAATTTTGGACTTGATGAATTCTAAAGAGGTCTGCCACCTGGTATTTTTGCCTCTGCGGAAATTGGACCGCAGAAGTGGTTCCATAGAATCGAAGAAGGGAGCTGCAGAAGCGAGTCTTGGAACTCGAGCCAGGTTCCGCCGAAGTGGACGCTTGGACCGTAGAAGCGGGCTCGCTTTTGCAAAAAAAAAATGGACCGCAGAAGCGGTCCTCGACGAAATAAGGGAGTCTGCATAAGCGGAAGAAAATCTGCAGAAGAGACATTTTTATCGCGGAAGCGGAAATAGTACTGGGCAGAAGTGTTTTTAAAATAACATTTCATCCGCGAGCTAAGGGTATTTTTCCTCCATTGTTGAACATATTGAGAGCTTTTTGGGAGCAATTGAAGAGGGTTTCGACTGGGATTGACTGGAGGTAAGTTTTATATGTTAAAAATATGATTATTACGTGAAATTGACCTAGAAATTCATGGAGATTAAGCCTAAAATTGATGAACTAGGGCTTGGGATTTTGAGATGTTAAATAAGGATTTGATGGGTCAATTGAGCTTGGATTTGAGAGTTCTTGGTATGTATGAACTCACGAGAAGATGAGAAATCCATTGATGTTAAATTTTTTGATTTTTGAAAAGTGGGCCTGGGGCTCGGGTTTTTCTAATTTCGAGATTTTTGCTATTTTTTTGATTGTTTTCCATTGGTTATTGTCCCATTTCACCGATTTCACTGTTTTTCTCAGAAATTGTACCCAGTTTCTATATAGCATGTTAGTTGCTATACGTGATTTCTTGTTGCTCAATTATTATTTACTTTTATTACTCACTGAGTTGGAGTACTCACTTTACTCCCTGCACCTCGCGTGTAGTTGTAGGTATTTATGCACCTGAAAGCAGGTATTGGCAGTATGACGGCAGAGTTGTAGAGGTTCTATCAAGGTGACTGCCAGCGTTCGCAGCACTCCTGTCCTTTCATGTTATTCATACATCTTGTTCGGTGTATTTCTAGACTGTATAGTTGAAACTTCATTCTTATAGATGCTCGTGACTTGTGACACCCCGGTTGGGCTTTGTTGGGTTGTAGATTTTGTTGAATAATGTCATTAAGTTGCATTTTTCCATTCATTTATGTTTAATTACTTTGAAAGAGACGAATTGTGTTAGTTGGTTGGCCTTGTCTTCATGAGAGGTGCCATTACGACTAGTGCGGGTTTTGGGTCGTGACAAGTTAGTATAAGAGCCTAGGTTACTAGGTCTCATGATTCATGAGCAGGTTTAGTAGAGTCTCGCGGATCGGTATGGAGACGTCTGTATTTATCCTCGAGAGGATGCAGAACCCTTAGGAAAACTTCACATTCTTGGAATTCTTATCATGCGTACTTGATTCAGATTGTGATATAACTCTTGAAATTCCATCCACACGTCTGTATGCGCACGTGAGCGCTCAGTATTATATGTGACTTGATGGCTTATGATTCCCCGATCAAGGGGCGAGATGTGATCTCCGTGAGTTTGATGTTGGGCCAGTCTGGAGGACTTGAGGCCGGATCTTTGCCTATGGCTTGAGCATTGAGGTGCTGATTGTGTGAGCAAGTGTTTTGAACTAATATGTTCGGTATTGTCCCTATTAGACGGAATGGAGGTTCGATATTTATGTGATAAGTATGTTAGTGCTGCGAGATAATTATATGATTTGGTAGTAACGAAGAAGTCTGCTGGGTAATAGATGAACTGCTAAGTGATTTGTTTCCTTTTGTGATTTGATGTGTAGCCCGAATATGGGCGTGTGAAGAATATTTTCGTGTCTCCTAGTTGGAAAGTAAAGTGCAATACATGTGGAGGCATGAGTTCAAACTCAGGAAGACTAAATTGACTGCGTAATGTGTATGACGGTGGAAGGTATGCTGATATAATAAATGAGGAAATTCAGGTGGGTTATCTCCTGCGGAGTGTTCTTAAGTGGAATGATCCTTATGTTTATGTTAGAACACCTCATGTGTAATTGAAGGGTACGTGTTGAAATTTGAAAATTTGGATCGCTTAATAAAGTGGACTTAATTGATGCAGAGATGGATGCGAGAAATGTAGATGATTACAGTACTGGATGATCTGTGTTTTCACGAACTGGTAGATGATTTGAGTTTAATCTCACAATGATATTGTGACATCATTAGAGTAAAAGTATTATGGGTTATTGAGTGTATCTTGATATATGGCTTCGAGCCAAGTTGGGAAGGTTGATGTTGGTTAACTGACTGCACGGTTATGTGCTATGTTGGTTCTGTTTCTAGGTATGCTGGCGGATCAGTCATGGTTGCAAAAATTGAGCCGTGGATGGCACGAGTGAAGCAAAATTTTGACAAAGGTTATATGGTTGTTCATAGATGTGAGGAAATACTAGGATGTCTTAAGCTGTTGTTGATAAAGAATGCTCAGTGTATAGAGAAGGAAGATGGTTTTTTGTATTGGAATGAGATCATATTCTGCGATGCCAGAGTTCTAATAAGGCACGAGTGGTCCTGATCATTAAGTCAGGTAATTTGCAGTTTGAATAAGAGTGAATGACTCTCGAGAATGGTTTTAATGTGTTCAAGATTCTACATGTGACAACCAGGTGTCTTAACGTTGTGTATGTTGTTAGAGACTGTGTTTTCATTGGAAAATGTCAAGACTTGTAGTATTTTTATGTTAATTATAGGATTCTATGCATCAGTATCAGAAAAATAAAGGTAACGGATTCAGATTCGCGGGAAGTTCTTCAAGTAAAGTATTCCGAAATGTGGTATTTCTGGGAACATTTGAGGGAGTATTCAGTGGCTTATGGGTCTTAGACAGTGTGGTCTTGTGCTTTGGTCTCGTGTAGTGATCCTGGGTTGAGGAACGGTGGTGCTACAACAAGAGGGAATATCAAGTTGATGATGAATTAGAAAGGAAATTAGATAGATGGAATAGCTTGATAGTGGACCAAAATGGTATGGTAAAGATATGATTAATTTCTTTGTATGTGTTCTAGGTAATGAGCCCTTACAGGTATTGTGAAGCAAAGTTCTTTAGTATTGATAGTTTGGCTAGTCTGGTCTAGTTAGAAGGATTCAGTCCTGACATTTTAGCTTGCAAATGGAATTGGGGAAGAATTCTTGTTAGGTTTCACCGTGGTTTGGAGATGTATATATCTTCCATGGGCATGTGATGCATGAATGCATAATGATTTTCTTCCAAATGGGATCAGTGCAAGTTGTTGGCTAGGTGAGTTACAGTTTAGTTCTGAAAAGAAGTTCATAAAACTCTTAAGTAAAGAGTAGTCTCAGGAAATCAAGGAAATGGTACTGCTAATTAGAAGTGATTTGGCGAGAGTATATGTCTCGGAAGGAGGGTAATGTGATTGGACTGATGATACTTTGGCAGTATTGCGGCACTTTCTTGCCAGATCGACTGCTGATATCTGAGTTTGTTTGATGGCACAGGGGAATTTTAAGAATATCTTTCATGGAATGATTGGGTACTTGAGATGTAATATGTATTCATACGGCGGAATTTTGGATCATGTACAGTGATTCGTGTGTTATATGGAGTTGGAGACTGGGAGTTCTCATGTTCAGGCTATATAGTGGTTGTGGATCGTGTGTATTGGTACAGTTAGCAGCTATTGGGATTTGGAGGCCCGAGTGGATCTTTATTTGCTTGGTATATTAGATTCTAGATATGATATTAGGGTGTAGACTGGTTGTCTCGGTGTTGTGCTATGGGCTATTTCAGAAAATGCCACAGGTTGCGTGGCGAGGTGCATCAGATTATATTCTAGCATAGTGGTTTGTATTCCAAAGACCAGCAGACGGATGGGAAGGATTGTTTTTCTTAATTAGGCCTTCGTGGCGGATGTTAGTGCAGAGGTTTCTACCATTGATTCAGTTCCGGTATTGAGGGACGTTTTTCGAATGCATTTCTTGTGGCCGGGCATGATGTCGGGCAAGATTGTGGATTTTGGTATTTATTTGGTGCTGGGCACCGTATCGTACGACTCCGGCAGGAGTTATAGTGGTGGAAAGAGTAGCATCAAGCTTCTTGGTATTGAGTTTGTTGGCAGGCCGATGTGGCTACGTATTTGGCTTGAGTTAGCTTGGTTAGTCCCGAGTTGAATTGTTGAGGGATAGGTTGATTCGGTCGTTATTGAACTTGTTAGTGATCTGGGGAGATCTATGAGTTGCTTTTTCTATGGTGTGAGGTGTTATAATTTGTTGGATAAGGGCACACGTGGTGCAGTTCTATTGAGGATTCATAGAGAAAGTCGAGCGGGAAGAGTAAATGAATGTTGCTCGGTAAATGGAGTATTGGGTATGGCGTATCGGGTTGCATGTCTTATGTTATTTGTTTCACCGTGGGTGTAATGAATTTATTTGGTTTCAGGCATCAAATTGTGCGTGGCTGTCTGTTTTGAGCATAGCGACTTGAGCTGTTTCATGTATAATAGTGTTTGGATAGGATCGCGCGTTGTGGCGAGGCCACGCGGGGTATGACCCTTCGGGGTAGATTCAGGTATTCTATTTCTATGATGTGAGACGGGGTCTCAGCCTTGTATTGTGATGGTACTGATGAACTTGAGTTACATCTCTTTCGTTTGAGTCATTTGTCATGATTTGAGTATGTTCAGACCGTTTCTTATTGGTGCGTGTATTATGCAAGTTGTGGCTTAGGCCTGTATTGAGGTGTCGTATCACCAGAGTAGTGTGTTGGATTCGAGGTGATCGTGGGAGTCATTAATGAATACGAACATATTTGATTTCAGCTTGATAGAAGGATAATATCGAGGTTCGACCCGAAAATCTGTTGTGGTAATAGTCAAAGAAAAGTGGCTTCATGAATGGTTGATCTGATAAATGGTTACTGTTTATCGCTTGGTTCATTTATCGTTGGCGGTATATGAAAGTGTTGGAATAAGATTTTAGCTAATAAGGGGTTTCCTACCGGTATTCGGGTGTTGTGGGCAACTGCTATTTATAGAAGTTATCGTTTCGAGTATTTGGGTTATGTGGTATATCATGTGATTTCACCTGAGGTTACAGGTGTGGGTTATTTCAGTTGGTTTGAGCTTATTCTGAGTATAGAGGTGAGGTTCTGATCTTGTGTATGATTTCGGAAAGTGCAATGTGGATCTACAGTTTATGGTCTAAATGGATTGTGAGATTTCAGCTATTGGTTGGCTTCTAGTACAACTCTGGGTACACTCGCGGACGGGCGTTTGTTTAAGTTGGAGAGGATGTGACAACCCGACTCGTCGTCTTATGAGCTACCGCTTCGTTTCCCCCATTTTACGCCTCTTCAAGTTTCATTATCAGTAGTTGGTGCGTTGTAGTTGATTTGGATTGGTTTTGGTAGAAAATGAGACACTTAGTCTCTTTTAAGAAGGCTTAAGTTGGAAAAGTCAACCGAATGTTGACTATTGAGTTAGAGGGATCGGACGTGATTTTCGGTGATTCAGTTAGCTTCGGGGGTGATTTGGGACTTAGGAGTGCCATCGGAATTGATTTTGGAGGTCCGGTGTAGAATTAGGCTTGAATTGGCAAAATTAGTATTTAGGCGAATTTCGTTTGATGGGTGAGATTTTGATCCGAGGGTCGGAATGGAATTCTAAGAGTTGATGTAGCTTCGTTATGTGATTTATGATGTGTGTGCAAAATTTCAGTTCAATCGGACGTCGTTTGGTTGGGTTTTTGAATGAATGCGTGTTTCGGAAGTTTTTGAAGAACTTAGGCTTGAATTCGATGTGAATTGATGGTTTTTGTGTTGATTGCGGTGTTTTGATGATTGGAACATATTTGAATGAGGTTTTAGGATGTGTTGGTGCTTTTGGTTGAGGTCCCGAGGGTCTCGGGTGAGTTTCGGGTGATCAATCGGACCATTTTTGGAGTTGAGAAATTGCAGAAAAATCTGTCCAGCAATTGCAGGTATTTTGGCCTTCGCGTTCGCGAAGGGCTGGGTTCTGGAAGCTACGCATTCCTGAGGGTCAAGGCCGCGTTCGCGAAGGTTTCATCAGGCTGTTCATTGCGTTCGCATTATGTATCCCGCGATCGCGTACAAGGAATTTTGGTCTCAGGGGAAATTCTCATCGCGTTCGCATCATGGTCTCCGCGTTAGCGAATGAAGAGAAAGGCATCGCGTTCGCGACCCCTGTGTCGCGTTCGCATAGAGTAAACATTTGTCAACGCAAGGTCGTGCTTCGCGAACGCGAGAGTTTGACCGCGTTCGCGAAGAAAGAGGGGTTAGACCTTGGCAGAAAGTTTATAAACATTTCATCCGCGATTTTTAGCCATTTTTCCCCCATGGTTGATCATTTTGAGAGCTTCTTGATGGAGATTAAAGAGGGATTCAAGGGGAATCAATTGGACATAATATTTTTGAACTTAAAACTCGTTTTTATTGTTAAATCCACCTAGAAATTCATGAAAACTAAGCCAAAATTGGAAGAACTAGGGCTTGAGTTTTGAGATTTTTAAATTGGAAATTGAAGGGCCATTTGAGGTCGGATTTTGGAGTTCTTGGTATGTATGAACTCGTGGAGAGATGAGAAATCCATTGATGTGAATTTTTTAATTTTTCAAGAAGTGGGCCCGGGGCTCGGGTTTTGCTAGTTTTGAGATTTTTGCTAATTTTTGATTATTTTCGATTGGGTATTGTTTCCTTGGCATATTGTGATGTATTCGCTCTGATTTTGGTTAGATTCGACGCGCGTGGAGGCCGATTGGAGGGGCAAAGGTGTCGCGAGCTAGATATTTTACCAGTTCAAGGTGAGTAATGATTGCAAATGATATCCTGAGAGTTTGAAACCCCGGATTGCACATCATAGTGCTATATTGAGGTGACTTACACGCTGGATAGTGGGCGTGGGGTAGAGCACCGCTGGGGATTGAGACTTGGTCTGTCCCGATTAATTAATTTACCGCGTATTCGACTGGAATTTATTTGTTATCACAGTTGTTTGGGCTGATTGCATTATTTGGGCTTCATGCCAACTATTTGAACCCTTCGGGGATTATTTTCATTGTTTTCCTTACTGTTTTGACTTATTAACTGAACTCAGTCATACTGTGTCTCCACTACTTTACAACTCAGCCACTTTTACTCAGATTGAGTCTTAAATGATAATTTGGGCTGAGGACTACTATTTTACTAATGCCCGAGGGGCTTGTGATGATATTCTGACTAAGTGAGGCTGAGGGCCAAATGTGAGGATGCACTGAGAGATGTGAGGCCGAGGGCCTGGATGTGAGGATTATATATATATGGATCGGACAGCACGCCGCAGTAGTATATTATACGGATCGGACTATACGCCGCAGTAGTATATTATATGGATCGGACTGCACGCCGCATTAGTATATTATATGGATCGGACTGCACACCGCAGTAGTTTATTATATGGGTCGGACTGCATGCCGCAGTATGTATATATATTGGATCATACTGCACGCCGCAGTGATATAGCGCTTGGGCAGTAGGAGCTCCTCTAGAGTCTGCACCCCCACAGTGAGCACGGGTACCCATATGGATCGGGCTGCACGCCGCAGCGAGCTATGGATCGGGCTGTACGGCGCAGCAAGCTATGAATCGGGCTGCAAGCCGCAGTGGTTATTTTCTGATACAGTTTCTGAGAGCGACTTTAGAGAGGGAGCCCGAGGGGGCCGAGAGTGTTGTTGAGAGTGAGCCCGAGGGGCTGGTTCAGTTTGAGATATTACCCGAGGGTCGAGCTTTTGATGTTCTCATTTTGCATACTTCTTGTCTTTTACATGTTATACTGTGATATTTGTACCCGAGGGGCGAATTTTTCTGAGCCAGTCAGCACTAACTATTTTGAAACTATTTTCGTAATCATTGAAATGACCATTTTTAAAAGACATTTGAACTGAGCCAAAGCATTTCTAAACATTTCACCGATTTCACTGTTTTTCTCAGAAATTGTACCCGGTTTCTGTATAGTATGTTGGTTGTTATACGTGATTTCTTGCTGCTCAGTTATTATTTACTTTTATTACTCACTAAGTTGGAGTACTCACTTTACTCCATGCACCTCGCGTGCAGTTGCAGGTATTTATGCACCTGATAGCGGGTATTGACAGTATGACGACGGAGTTGTAGAGGTTCTAGCAAGGTAACTGACAGCGTTCGCAGCACCCGTGTCCTTTCATGTTATTCATACATCTTGTTCGGTGTATTTCTATACTGTATAGTTGAAACTTCATTCTTATAGACGCTCGTGACTTGTGACACCCCGATTGGGCTGTATTGGGTTGTAGATTTTGATGAATAATGTCATTAAGTCATATTTTTCTATTCACTTATGTTTAATTACATTGAAAGAGACGAATTGGGTTAGTTGGCTGGCCTTGTCTTCACGAGAGGCGCCATCACGACCAGTGCGTGTTTTGGATCGTGACAAGAACCCAAAAAAAACCTTATCATCAACTATTTGGGAATAAAATTAATTGGTTTTATTATTCAAATTTTGTTTAATATAAAAAGAAATAGTAATTTATTAACACGATTGAAAACACTAAAAGAGTACAACTATATATTATTCAATTTAACCAATGAGAATATACATTACGACTTATTTTTTAACTCACTTTTTAATCATTTTTATAATCGATTTTAAGTTTGGTGGTGTAGAACATTTGTTTTAAAATAAACAAAATATAGATCCTATGAAGAAATACTCTAATTGTACTTGAAGTATTATATAATCTTTGTATAATAAAGTATCAGACTTCAACATTACAAATTGATTAGTACAATAGTACGATTTCTAGAAAAATTAAAATATAAATAACGACAAAGATATATAACAATACAACTATACAAGTAACGATGGTTCTATACATTATTACACAAAAGCCTATTTTCTTCATTCTTTTCCTAAAGACGAACAAAAAATATTACAAGAAATAAGAGCAACAATTGGGTCGTGCTTCGCACGGCTACATCATCTAGTGGTATATAAAAAGACTGAAACAAGACTCACGTTCCGGACTATTCATCCGCACCCTCTCCCTCATAAATGTTTCTCCTCCTATTTTTCCTAATCAGGAACTTTGTTCAATGTGTGGGCTTGAAATTTTTGCAATTTTACATCTCCCGCTCAAAGTATCCGTAGTGATTCTACATTCATGCACTCCGGAGTTCAATTATGAAGTAACATTTTCAATTGCTAAAACCTCATCGGCGACAACATTGTCAAACCATGGTTATGGATTCGATATCAGCGGTTCACAATTTCATCAAGAAAAAAGTGCTCTATTTTATTTGAAAAAGTGCAGGTTCTGTATTTCAAGTTTAATTAATTTACTTTTAAGTAAGTTCTTTTTGTTTTGTATTTTTGCAGTATTTCTTACAAGGAAGATCTATGAGATTCTTCTAATGTAAGTTAGATAATAAGGTATGTTCTATTTTTCTTCTTTTTCCCTTTATTTATTCAATTTAGGTATTATTCTTCTCGTACTGTTAAATATTATACTAGCAACTTTTTTGGATCTTCTTCTATTTTTTCTTTTGTGCTAATTCTTTGTGTATCTGTTTGATTTCTTTTTCTTTTTCTTAAAAAAAAAACTTCTTTCAGGTAATTCCTTTGAAAGAATAAATCAAATTTCTTTTCTGGTGGGCCTATGCTCCGCAGATTCCCGATGATTGATTTTTCTTAAGTTTTTTGCTTTGTTCATCACACACATACACACACACACTATATATATATATATATATATATATATGTATGTATGTATGTATGTATGTTTTACGTATTTAATAATGGGTCATTTTGGAACTGAAACTAATTTTTATTTTTGTTGACTAGAAAGATGATACATGTTCTGTCGTACAATAATGGAGCAGAAGTGCTCTTTTTGCAATATATATTCTCATGATCTCCTAATAAAAAAATTTTGATATTTTTCAATGCATTATGACAGTGGGAGATTAACGTCGAGTCTCAATCTAACTATATATGCATAGATGTAGGCACATTAGATATAATTATATGCTTTTGCATTGTAGAATGTGCTCAATAGGATATAGTTGAAGCTTTACCCTCTTGTAGCCAAGATCCTAAGGCAAAAGGTAGAAAATATGACATCTTTATGTTTGAAAATAATTTAACTGAGTTAGACCACAATCATAGACATGTTTGTTTCTAAATAAGCATTATCATTATTTTTATAGCTTGCATACTCCAATTTGCTTAATTGCTTGAATAAATCACAATAGTGAAAGTTGACTGCCACAAATAAAATACTTTACAATTTAAGTCAGAAAGACATTGCACAACTCTTTTCTCCTTGACTTGCTGCTTTACGAAACTTTATTCAATTAATTCTACATCTTTGAAGATATATTGACGAAGGAGCTTTATATTTTTTAAGTATCCAATGCCACACATTGTTTAGAGGTAATTGACTTTGACTCGACCCCTTTCTGTAATTATTTTTTTGCATTGCTTTTTTCTGAAATTATAAAGTGTTCAAATACTGGAGAAGCAAGCTTGGATGTCAGTTAGCTTTATTTTTTAAGAATCTGACGTCACACATGTGAGCACGTGATTTTTACCCCAAGTAAAGAATTCCAAAATCAAAATAAATAATTTTTGTTACAATAATTTGT